>AFXY02001839.1:0-128082 GCA_000231845.2 Tetrahymena malaccensis 436 | reverse complement strand
CCCCAACCCCAACCCCAACCCCAACCCCAACCCCAATAAATTAAGCTATTTCATGAAATAGAAATAAAATAATCTAGAAATTTTGAAGAAAAAACAAAGAAAATATTGATATAGAATTTACATATTTGCTTATTGAGTTTTCATTCGAGAAGATAGATAGAACGTTTTTGTTTATTTTAAGATATTATATTATTCCACTAAAATTAATTATTTAAAGAATTAAAGATAACAAATTTTAATTATTATAAAGCAAAGAAGTATATTTATGATAAAGATTAGTATAGGATAGTATAGATCCATAAGTGAGCCATACGTCACACTTTTTGGCAGCAATAACGTAGAGTTTGAATTAGTTTAAGATTAAGATGAGCTTAGCGTAGTTATCAACTAGTAAAAATTAACAAAAACTAAAGATATTATTACCTCTATCAACTAAAATTTTGATAGTTTATTTACTAACAAAGTGAATATTATCAACTAAATTCCAGCTGTTGCTGAAGATATAATAACTGCATACGATCATATTTTGGATGGTTAAATAGATGAGGATAGTTTATAAAAAATTAATAGCTTTTTAAGTGGTTAATTCCTCCAAAGCTCATCTTTATTAACTGTATATGACTTTTTATTACATGAATTAGCCCAAACTCTTTCTCACCTTAATAGACCTTTATATGAAAGATTTGAAAATATAATAGAGTTTATTTCTAAATTTGAGACTACTGAATCAATTTAGCCATGGATATTCAATTAAACATTAATTCTGAAACCTTTCTCAAAGCATGTGAAAAATGTTTACAATGAAATAGAAAAAATAGCTAGCAAAAATTTAAATACATTTGCTGACTTTGCAAACCTTGAAAACTGTTCTTACCACTTTAAGCTACAGCTTAAAAATGGTGAGGAAAAGGTGTATACAGATCACATACCTTTTAGTGTTTCACCAATATTAGTAAATTCATAATAGTAAATAATATTTTAAAAATTTACAATTATCTTTTGAAGATATAAAAGAAAGAGTTTGATGAATTTTATAGTAAGACTCAATTATGGAATGAACTTATTGATAAAATGTCAAAAAACTTTGAATGGGCAAAAGAAATATTTAAAAAGTAAGTTTGTTTCTTGTTTAAGATTTTATTTTAATTTTAAAATCTATCTAAAAAAGTATGAGTGACCCACTTCTCTAAGGATTTTTGAAAATAGCAGAAAAGGCAAACAAATCAGAAATAACTTAAGTAAGCTTCTATTTTGTATGAAATCCCATTATTTAGCTTTATATTCATTCTATTTAAGAAAATACAAATGGGCTTAATAAGAAATGATGTCCTACACAGTGCTGTAAAACACAAATGGCTTTAGGTTGAATACAATACTATATCTATATCTTTTGGATATATTGCTGAATAAGTATAATCTCTCTAAAGGACAATTAAAAATTCATATCTCAAAAGTAAATAAAATATTAAGTTAATTAAGCTAACTAATAAATCTTTTATGAATTAAAATAGACTTCTTTGAAGAATATACAGGCCTTTAAGGAAGTAGTGTATCAGTAGTTGTTGAAGGTTTAAAAAATGCTTATGATCTATATGATAAACCAAATAGCTAAATTTTAGTTGTTGTTTCAGGATTTGAAGGTAATAGCTATGACTAAAGATATCCCGAATATTTACTTGCAAGAGACCATGGAATCATTTGTAAAAGAAGAACTTTTGAGTAGTTAATTGAATAAACTGAAGTCAAAGAAGATGGTACTATGCTAGTGTAAAATTTTAAATTAAAAAAATTTTTAATTTATTTTACTATTTTTATCTTATAAAATAGAGAAGGCGATGAAATAGCTGTTATTTACTATCGTACTGGTTATTCTCCTGATCATTTCCCAAATGAGGTACAAAACATTATTTTTTCAAATTAAAATATTAAAATTTTTACATTTACAGGAAATATGGAAAATAAGAGAAAAAATAGAACTCACTAAAGCTATAAAATGCCCATCTGTTAACATTATATTAGTAGGATTCAAAAAGCTTTAAAAAACATTGTAAGAAGCAGGATAGATGGAGCAATTTTTAAATAAGTAGCAATGCGAATAAATAAAAGAAAACTTTGCAACTATATATGATTTTGAAGATGAAACCAAACATCAGGAGCTACTAAATTTGGCTAAGAATGAACCATAGCATTATATTTTGAAGCCTTAAAGAGAAGGTGGAGATAATAATATCTACGGAAAGAATATTTACCCTTTCTTAGAGAAACTCACTCCATCAGAAAGAAAGAATTACATTTTAATGGAAAAAATTATTCCAAAACCTTCTATTACTTTCATGATCAGAAACAGAAAATTAGAAGTAGCTCCCTCTATTTCTGAGCTGGGAATTATATCATATTTCATTTCTGATAGTTAAAAGATTATCCATAACAAAGCTGGTGGTTATTTAGTCAGGACAAAGGTAATTATTATTAACAAATTTTTAGCAATATATTGAAAAAATATTTTGACATTAAAGAGATACTTTGATGACGAAGGCGGTGTGAATGCTGGCTATTCTGTTATTGATGGCTTAATGATAAAAAAGCAACAAGTTTGATTGATCAAATATCATCTGAAAAAAACGAAAATTTGGGTTTGCTGTAAAACATAAATAGAAGTAGATAGAATATCAATCAATATCTATCTTTTAAGTATTCTAAATAAAAAAATGAATTTTTATAATAAATAAATTGATTATATATTTTAATATCCTTTAAAACTAAGTAAGTAATTTATTAATTAGCTAACTAAATATATACAGTAATAGTAATATGTAGAATATTTATTAAATTTTAATAAGCATTCATTTCTTCTTCTTCTTGCCTTTGCCTTTTTTTTTCTTCTTCTTCTTTTTCTTTTTAAGTTTGAACTTTCTCTTCTTCTAGATTTTCTTAAAGTCCATCTTGATTTCCTTGCTAATCAAGTCTTGCAATGGTATTCTCTTAATTACTTTATACATTTTATAGCACTCAAACAGTTTGCGAGCACCTATTAATTTCATTTTTACAAATTTGAATTAAAATTAAATTAATTTTTAAGTTAATTTTTGTTTACCATCATCGTAAATACCATTCAAGTCTAGATCATAAATTTGAAGACTATTATTCTTCATCATAACCTCGCATATCTTTTCAATAACAGGAATTTCTTCACTTTCACCAAATTAATTATTTGCTACAATCAGCTTTTAGAGCCAGTTGTTGCATTCTAAGGCTCTAAAGAGCTAGTAGATACCTTCATTTCTTAAAAAATTTCCTCTCAGTTTTAAGGTATGAAGAGAGCTATCTACGTAAGCTAAGATTTATTGAAGATATTTAGCGCCATTAGAATCTATATTACAAAAATTCAATGAAAGTCTTTCTAAAAAAGGATTCATGCACAGACCTTTAGCTAAAAGTGCCAACCCTTTGGTACCAATATTATTGAAATCTAGTTTAAGCTTTTAAAGCTTCACATGGAGTGTATTACCTACTGTTTTTCCTAAAAATTCGCAGCCTTTATTTTGAAAAATAATTATTAGTATTAATTGATATTGCTGAAAGTACTGAAAATGATTATATAAATTTAGCTAATAAAGAGATATTATTTACCTACAAAAGTTATTTCATTATGAGGCAGATTTAAAAGCTTAACACATTAACCTTTTTCCATATAATTGCAAATATACTGAACCCCTTCATCTTGACATTCGACTTTAACTAATTTTATGCTTTGAAGATGCTTATACTTTAGATCTGCTAAACTTTCCATTATAGCTCTAATGCCTAATGGTTGCAAAGGATCAAATAAATGGAGCTTTAATATTATAAGAATAAATTTAGATATTTAATTTTAGTTACTAACATTTTTCATACTTTTTTGACATGATCCTAGTCATCTAATGCTTCTTCTATTTTTTCTCTGAACTACTTGCAAGAAGTAGCTTGCAGAGCTTCGCATTTACGTCGGTAAACCTTAGGAAGCTGCTCAGTTGAGAGATCCTCCTCCTCGGGTTTCTTCTTCTTTTTACCTCCAGCCTTTTTAGACATTTTTCAATAAAAAGTGCGGAGTTTCAAAAAATAACTTGTGATTATTATACTTTTTCTTTATTTACTTAAATATTTTACTTTATTTATGATTTATTACAATATTATATATTTTTTAATACTTTTTCATATCTAAGCAATTCAAGTTATCTAAATCATTCAATTAACATAATAAATTTAATTTTCAATCAAAAACTAATTTCTCCGTTGGGTATTTGTAGGTAGGTATGTATGTATGTGTGTAGGTATGTTGTTTGTGAGTGAATGGATGGGTTTATAGATTGATTTTAATTTAGAAAAAGTATATGTGCAACGAATAAAAAAAAGTTAATTAATTTGTTTATGGATATAAAAATTTTTGAATTACTAATGTTTTTAAGTAATTTTTGCTTTTAACACAAATAAGTAATAAAGTATTCTAGCCAATAAATTATTTACATAGAGAAAAAAAAATCAAAATTTATTATAATTTAAACATTTCCCTCTAATTTCAAACATTCAATTTTAAGAATATTGTATGAATATTAATTATTACAATAAAGTGAAATCATATTAATTAACTAAGCAAAATAATCATAATATGCTTTGGTTATATTTTCTAATCTTTTTAACATCTTGGATATGAGCAAACTTTAGTATCAAATTTACTGTTTTAAGGTCAAAATAGAAAAGTGAAATAAAGACTGTATTCAGAGCAAATAAAATAAATGCACAAATTGAGTTTGCATTTTAAATAGCTAATTAATCGATTTTTAGGTAACTACTCTAACCAGCAACCCCAGTAAAACCATCTACATTATGATTAAAATATTTAATTTTAAATAAACTATTTAATACAAATTACAGAAGACAAAGGAGACTACACAAACTACGAAAAATGCAATTCTGATTTAGTAAGAAAATGCCATTTTTACCATATTAGGCACTGTTCTTACCATGCAATACATGTAAATGCATTAATATAAGAAACTAGCAGCAAAATATAGATTTAAAAACATGCAATCTTCAGATCCTTTTAGATAATGTTAAAGTTTGAATTAAAAAAATTAAAATCAATTTATAAAAGCTTTTAAAAAGATTTACTAATATCTAAATTGGATGGCATAGCAGAAGGGAGTATAGAGAATACAAAGATAGATAGTTGAGAAAAAATGCCTATTAAACAGTTAATAAGTTGAGCATCATTGTAAAGTTATTTGCTTTGTCTCCACATTAAATATGTTAGAATGTGATTAATTACGCCTGTGACAGAAGTCAAAGCTATACCAATCTATTTATATATTTATTTTTTTTGTTAGTTTTATTAATAAACAAAAGTTATAGAATGAGATATGTCAAGTATATTAGTTTTTTTCATATAATTTCAATAATTTTCGATTAAACTATAAAAAATTATTTTAGGATACCTAAAATATGTGTAATTATCTAAAAGGTAACTCAAGGAATTATGGTAATAATGTGTCTATTTTTTGTTTTCTTTATTGGAATTAACTCATTATTCCACCAAATAAAGTTATTGCACTTGACAAAAGGTAAATTATAGGTAAAAACTTAATGTTAGTTCTGCTTTATTCTACTTAGATGTCCTCAGTAGTAATATCTAAAATACTATTTGAGATACAGGATTTAAATACTTTTTCACCATCTTTATCACGCTGAGAAACTTAGCTGCAGAAAGATTATGATAAAAATGATGTCTATTCCTCATTTTGGAATAAATCATAATTCAAATACTAATCAGATTTATTTAAAGCATCTTTTCTATAAAGTTGCTTAGGTTTGCGAGGAGCTTTATCCATTCAATATTTTATTTTTATAGCAAGTATTAATAGAAATTATTTTATTATTGTCTTTATTTCTACTATACTTTTTTTCAAATTAATATCCTTTAAGAATGTTTATTATTTAGTTCGAATATTGCTCTAATAATCAATTAATAATAATTATCTAATTTTGTTTTTGATAAAAAACTTACTCAATTCAATTTAATCAGTATCCGTTTTTGATTTTGATTATTTTAACATAAGTAAATTATCATTCATATCAAATCATATTAAATAAAATATTTTTGATAGAATTTAATTGCATTTTAAAATATTTTAAATTCTAAATTCCAATTTAGTTAAAATGGTAAGTTATCAAATTAATTATTTTAAAAATAAAAAAATTATTAAATTAAAAATATTGTATTTAGATTTTGTTAGTTAAAAAGACTGATCGCCTCTTTGCCTTCTAAAAAATTAACCAACCATCTACTATGTATTTTATTTAAAATATTTTCAAATTAAATTAAATTAAAATGATAAAATTTAAAAATTATGAATCAAAGGTGTTTACCAATTTTTTTAATAATTAAAGACCGGAAATATTTAATTTTTATAAAGAATTTAGAGACTTTCAAAGTAAGTTAAGATGAAATTAAATTCAAAAAATATTTAGTTAATTTATAAAATATTTTAAAAAGCTTCAATTTTTTAATAATAAGAAAATTAATTTAATATTTTTTTCAAAAAAATTATCACTAAAGCCAAAACTATTAGAATAAGTTATCTTTTAAAAATAGCTAATAAAGAAAGTCATGCATGCATACATTTTATATTAGGTTTTTAATAATAAATAAATAGCAACTTAGTTATTTAGTTTATTTTCTTATTAGTTGCATTTGCAATTTATTAAAGAGTCTTAAGAATCAAACACAATTTTTAAGTAAATAAATATTAATTAAAAGATTAACATCTTTCTTGAAATATAAAATAGTTGAAAATAAATAAAAATGGATAAACTTTTAGCCAGTTAAAGAATAAATAACTCCTTCGGGTGTAAAGCTATGTATTAAACAACCAATAACGATTATGGATAGCCATTCTTATAAGATAATAAAACTGTTCCAACTTATAACGAGCTTGTTGAAGCTTAAACTGAAGTTTAAAGAGCTGAAAAACAATTAAAAAATAAAACAGTAGCAACTAAGTTTAGTGATTTAAAGGTAGAGGATGAAGATGAATTAATGAAAGAAAAGCGTAAATTTGATAGAAACGTTATAGTCCCAAAAAAATTCCCTTTGAAAGAAGATTCTTATAAAGCACCAGAACCTGGCTTAAAAATTGGTAATCCTCTCTATATGACAACTAATAGAGAATATGGTATGTTAAAACCTACAGCTTTCGAAATTCCTAATAGATTTTACCCTAAAGACAATACTTATTCAAAAAGTTTCCCTGGAATGCTTAAATTCGATGGTCTAAATACAAATATAACTTATTCAAAAGTTCATAGAGCTTTAGATGAATATTGATACTGAATTATTTTTTAATGTAGCTATATATATTTTTAGAATTCATGTGCAATAAATTACCAATTTAATTGTTAAAAAATGAATTCTTTTTCAATACTTTTTTAGGGTACATCAACAACTCATCTTCGTAAAATGTCACTCAATATTATAAAAATTATATTTCATATAATTGCATATTTATTTTACCTATCACAAAAAATTTAAACAATAATATATTATTTTTTAGTAAATTTGCTTTTTTATCTAATAAAATTGAAAATTTGTTTCAGTTGCAACTTCAATATAATGCATTTTAATAGGAACTATATTCTTTTGTTCTAAAAATATTACTTGTGGATTTTGTAAAAATTTTTTAATTCATTTATGATTTATTTCCTAAATTAGATTTAATTCTTTAATAAGCAAATAAATGTGCTTTTTTGATATCAAAAGTTATCCATTCATCCTTCCATTCATTTAATTTTCTATGAATCTATCAAAAATACTCATAATTTCTATGTGGTAATATTTTTATTAAATATTTTAATTTGAAAATTTTGTTTCAGTTGTAACTTCAGTCTCATGTATTGCCCTGACATGAATTATGTTCTTTAGTTCTTAGCATTTTAATGTAGATTTTGCAAAAATTTAATAATTTATTTCTTAAATTAAATTTATTTATTCTTTCGTGAGAATATTTAATATCAATAAATTATCCATTATCACATTAATTTATCAAAAACATTAGTAATTATTATATGAAGATATCTTAATTTAATACTTTAGTTTTAAGTTTTTAATAATTATTAATTTTATTATTTAAAGTAAATGATTTTTAAATTGATCTAATAAAAGATCATCAATTAAAAAAATAAATATTTATTTATATGAGTTAGTTTATTGAATTACATTGAAAATTAGTGTGGTAAAAATAAGCTTAATTTCATTTTTACTTATTAAAATTTAATTTCAATTTTAATTTTAATTAATTTATATTTTTTAAGTACTATTAAAAAATAGTAAATAAAGTTTATTTTTTTAGGACAAAGAATCAAGAATAATCTAAGAAGCTGATCGATTATTTTAGTACTATAAAAAAAAATTAATTGTTTAAGTTTACAGCCAGGTATATTCTTGGAAGATAATAATACAATTAAAGAACTAGTCAGGGATATTTATAAATCATCTCATATTGAGAATAAAAGATTTGATTGCCTTAACTTTTTTGTTTGAAATAGGAAAATACTATTTGGCTAAGAGATAAGAAATAGAAATTTCTATTTGGCTTTATTAACAAAAATTAAGTCAATAGTACAAATTATTTACAAAAAATTACGCATTTATACTGATCTTTAACTAGTAATAATAGTATAGTTTTTAATATAAACAATTTTTTTTGAGTTATCCCATGCTATTAATAGTTCTATCTAGTACATGTTTCTAGCAAAGAACACTAGTTTTGATTGTTTGAATGCTACATAATGAATCATTTTATCAAATTACTCCATCTATAAATAATAAATAAGCTCTTCAATAAAATTTTCCTTATTTTGCTTGTACTTATCTATATACAATTGAATATAAAGTTAAACTTTTCTATAAATAAAAATAGAAGATAAATGAAGAATTAGAGTTTTACTTTTACATGGAATGAAAGGATTTTAGCTTAATAAAGTAAAAGAGTTTCTCATTCAGAATAGATTGAAAAAAAAGATATGCATTATTATTCTTTCTTAAAAATTAAAAAAATAAAAAAAGTATTCCAAGGATTATTCTTTAAATAGAATGACCAAAAAAGACATAAAATCAAAAATAATATAATCATAAAAAATTAATTAAAGTATAGTTCAAAAAGACAGCAAGAAACTTGTTTCTTTAACTAATAAAATAATAAAACCTAGAAAGGGAAAGTGTGATAGTTTTTCTTTGAAAATTTGAAAAAATGTTGAGCAAGGTAATCAAGAGAGGATTAGGCTATTCAAATTACTATATGGATTTGGAAAAGCAATATGGCTGCAGAAATTACAGCCCTCTTCCAGTTGTTTTAGAAAGAGGTGAGGGTGTTCATGTTTATGACGTTGAAGGTAAAAAATATTTTGACTTTTTATCTGCCTACTCTGCTGTTAACCAAGGTCATTGCCATCCTAAGATCCTTAAGACCTTTATTGAGTAAGCTTAAAAAGTTACCTTGACCTCTAGAGCCTTCTACAATAGCAATCTTGGTGAATGTGAAAAGTTCTTATCAGATACCTTTGGCTACTAAAAGGTACTATTAATGAATTCTGGATGTGAAGCTGGTGAATCTGCTATCAAATTCGCTCGTAGATGGGCTTACACTGTTAAGGGCGTCCCAGATAACTAAGCTAAGGTAAAAAATTTTAAGCTTAAATTATAAATTTTAGATTTTTACAAAGAGACATTTCATCTTTATATTTAATTGATTAAATTCTTATATTACTTAATTTCTTATTACTTATTAGAAAAGAATATATTAAATTATTAATAAATTCATAAATAATTAAAATCTGTTAATCTCAGTATTATTTTGGGTGTTAATATATTTTTAAAGCAAATTAATGAATTAATTTTTATATAAAATTTGATAATTGTATTGACGTAATTTTTGCTCTTTTTTTTTAAATAATTTGCTCAATAAAATAATCAAATACATATTTATTTAGAAATGAATGAAATCTCTTTTCTAAAATTAAACATTAAACTCATTTTTCCCTCCATATTTAATAGGTTATTTTTGCCAAAGGTAATTTCTGGGGTAGATCTATCGCTGCTTGTGGTTCTTCTGATGATCCTTCCCGTTTTTACAAGTTTGGACCTTTTGGTGGATTAGGCTTTGATTTGATTGACTTTAACAGTGTCGAATAACTCGAAGCTAAGCTTTAAAATGACCCCAACATAGCTGCTTTCTTTGTGGAGCACATTTAAGGTGAAAGAGGTGTCATCCTTCCTGAAAATGGTAAATATAAATATTCATATCAATCAAATCTACTCAAATATTATAGACTAATTATTTTACATTTTATATCTCCTTTTAAATTTACTTATATATACTCTTTATATGATAGGTTACTTCAAGAAAGTTAAAGAACTTTGTGATAAGTACAATGTCCTTTTGATTATTGATGAAATTCAAACTGGTCTAGGTAGAACTGGTAAGCTCCTTTCTCACTAATGGGATGATATTAGACCAGATATGGTTTTACTTGCTAAAGCTCTTACAGGTGGTTTTTATCCTGTCTCCGCAGTCTTAACTGACAACGAAGTCATGGAGTAAATTAACCCAGGTGAGCATGGTTCTACTTATGGAGGAAATCCACTTGGCTCCAAAGTTGCTGTAACTGCCACTAAAGTAATTAAACTAGATTTAATTATTTAATAACAATCTGATTATTATATTTTTTACTTAAAGGTTATTTTAGAAGAAAAGCTTTGTGAAAACTCTTTGGAAATGGGTGATATCTTCCTTTAGGGTCTTAAGGACATACAAAAGCCCTTCATTAAAGAAGCTAGAGGAAGAGGTCTTTTCTGCGCTTTAGAATTCCATGAAAGCACAAAAGTTACTGCAACATAATTATGTTTGAAACTTAAAGAAAGAGGTCTTCTTGCAAAGCCTACTCATAACACTACTATTAGATTCTCTCCCCCTCTTGTTATTAACAAAAAATAAATCGAAGAAGCTCTTGACATTATTAATAAATCTGTCAATGATCTTTGAATTTTAAATGTTTATTTTATTTGTAAATCTAAATTCATTTTCATGTTTATTCACTTTTAAAAAATATTTTAATATAGTAAAAATGCTAAAAAATATCATAACTAAATAAATAGATAAAGTATTATTTTATATTCTAAACCATAATTAACAATTCTTTTTTGTTTTGAGAATTTATGTATTAAGATTGAGTGGAAGTAAAGAATCTCTTTATGTACTTTATGAATGAGAAACTACGTTTAGGATTAATGATTAACACTTTCTATAAATTGATTGTTTTACATAATGATCTTTCGACATTTATTTAATGACTTAAAAGTACCTTAAACAAGTACTAAAACAACTACAAATTATAAATATATTTCATTTTATTTATATATATATATCATCTTATGATTTTAAAAAAATATATAAAATAGAGTGTTGATAAATAAATTAAAAAGTCCTTTAGATTAAGTTTTTTAATAAAAAAAATAAATGATCGTAATTAAAAGTAATTAATTGAATATTAAATTCTGAATTCAAGAAATAGAAAACAAACTCAGAAACTTAATTTATGTATTTTCTTACCTATTCTAGCTATTGATTTAGTTTTTGTTAATCCATAAAAAATTTATTTTCTTTACTTTTAATAATTCAGGCCATTACCTTAAAATCAATTTCAAGATTTAAAAATTTAAATTTTTTATCTTAAAAAGGACAAACGAAAATACGTTATCTATTTTTGAAGTAACAAAAATTAATGGTCAAATAAAATGGTAAGATAATCATATATATATTAAAAAAATATCTATATATTGCTTAAGGTAAAATAGTTAAGCAAACTATAAACATGCTCTTACTTTAATAATTTGTTTGCCTTAAACAGAAAAATATTGCTGCTATAAGTTTTATTTATTTTTCGTTCTAAAATATATTTTGAATAGTAATATGCTCAATAATTATTTTTTGTCATTGAATTCATATGAAATGTATATAAACTGTATAAATGATTCTAAATCTTATAACTAACTATAGATAAATTTTAATCACTTATTCAATCAATTATTGTTAGGGATATACATTTTTAATGAATTTAGCATCATATAATAATGTAAGATTAAAATTTTTTCTTAAAACGATATTGGATATTATCTTTTGATTAAGATTAACTTTTTTTATTTACTTACCATATATTATAAGCTTAATTTAATATGTATATGACCAATTAATTTTATCATTCTAATAAAGATTTTCAATTCTATAGTGCGTAAGGAAATAAATTCTGATACAAGGTATACTATCATTTGTAAATTTTTCTTGGCTAAAATTATTCTCTTAAGAATTTATTTTTTAATGTTTTTTTGCATGCTTTCTTATTCATACAACAAATAATAGCCTAGTAGCAGATAGATATATAATTTTTTAAATTTATTTGATATTTAGCTATTATAATAAATAGTGTTTTCTTTTTTATTTTATATGATGAATTTGTAGAAAATATGTCAAATTTTGTTATACTTTACAAGGATGTCAAATTTTTTGACTTTTAGCGAATTAAAAAGAGTTATATTTTTTATGTAAGCAATTTATATTTTAGCATATTGCCTATTAATGTATTTAATTAATAGCTAAATACATTTTATCTGAAAATTATAATACTATCCTTTTACTATGAAAAATGGAAGATTAATTTTTATTGTATTAATTTGATTAAATTTTAAGCAATAAAGTTAGAATATACAGATTTTTTAAGCTCTTCACATATTTTTATGACGTAAAATATAAATTTTTAGCAACCAAATTTCCAATTTATTGTGGCATATAGAAATTAGTTTTGAGACATCTTTATGGAGAAGATTTTATTTTAAACATAGAGGATATAATTATTAAGAAAAATTTTTAAATAAATAAATGAATAAAAGAATGAATGAAGGAGAGAGTTAAGCTTGATTTAAAGTTAAAGTAGCAAATAAGTAAATTAATCTAAGAGATTCCATAAAAATTTATGTGTTATCTCTTTCTAAACATTTTTTGTTAATTCAAATTTTAATACCATTTAACAAATACTTTAATATATAAAATTGTAAGGTGAAAGAGGTTAAAAATTAGACATTTCCATTATCCTAAATTTCTTGATTATACAAGTAAGAGATAAGTCTCATCAACATATACTGTAAAATTTACAAGGACTAGCATAATCCTCTAAATATCTTGACCCGAAAATCTCATAAAATTATTTTAAATTGTAAATATAAAATGCATTTTTAAATTTTTTGTACACTGAAATAGGATGTAACATAATTTGAAAAAGATTAAATTATTAACTATAGTAACTATTAATTTTTGATTAACTTAATAAATTCTGATAATCTTTTATGAAAAGACAAATTTAATCACAAAGAAGATTAATAACCATAATTAAAATAAGTTTCTGATGTATGGTTCGAATAAAAAAACTCATCCATATAAATAAGATTAACCATTAATTACCCTCAATTCATCAAAATTCTGATTTAAAAATAATTTAGAAAACCAAATATTTATAAATTATTTACAAAAAAAATAAAATAAATATCTTAATCTAATTAGGAAATATAAAAAAATTTGACACATCGCAATTAGCTGCTATGACTGAAAATTGTCAAAATATTCCATCTCTTGCTGTAATAGATTTCTAACTAAAAAAAGACAAAGAAACTACTTCAGTTGTCAATGAGCCTTAATAAGAAAAGATGATTTTGAACACCTTTAAATTTTGGTGCTTGTTTTTCCATTCAAGTTGTTTTACCTTCTTCTCAGGATATGTCACTGCAGAATTCAACACTATGTTAAATCATTTGCCTCACATTTATGGCTGGGACGAAAGTGAAAAATCTATGTATAGCAACCTTTGCAACTCACTTCCTATGCTTGGAGCTGCAAGCATAGCCTTTTGGAGTGGAGAATTTGCTTAAAAACTTGGAAGAAGAAAATCACTTATGCTCTTTAGCGTTGTACTGATTATTGGAAGTATCTTGACCATATTTAGAAACACTCCATTATTGATCATAGGTATGTAGTTTACAATCAGCTTCTACTTTTCTTTTGTTCAAAATTTTATTTTATTTTCAAAGAATAAAGATTAATTAAAAAGAATTTAAAAAAGAAAGAATCAGATTTAAATCAATAAAATATTTAAATAAATATATCATTTTAATAATAGGAAGAATACTTCAAGGAAGTACTTTTGCCATATTTTCAACTGTCTCACCTTTATACAGTTAAGAAGTCTTAGTAACTGAATATCGCGCTAAGAGTGGTACTCTGATTAGCGCATGTTAAGGTTTGGGAGTGTTAGTAGCATTTTTGATGGTAAATATTATTTCTACTTAAAAAGCATATATTTAATAATTTAATTTAATTAATTATTTATTAGGGTTTTGGATTACCATCTGATCCTGCCGACACTGAAAATAAATTTTTCTATGTTCCTTTGAGCTTGCCTGCTATTTTGATGACAATACATCTCCTTTTGTTCATATTTGTTTTCAAGGATGAGACTCCAACTTTCTACTTACTTTAAAAAAATGACCATTAAAGTGCTTTGAACTTCTTCTCAAAACTTTATGGTTAGTCTTATGTTGAGAGAGAAATGGAAGCAATTTTAGCAGTAAAGAAAGAAAATGAAGAAGTTGATAAGTAAAAGAAAATTAGCTTCTGCGACTTATTCAATTCAAAATATAGATATAGAACTCTTCTCGCATTAGAATTAAATGTAACTTCTGTCTATACAGCAGTTTCAGTACTCTCTGTTTATTCTACTTAAATATTTGAGAATAGCTACTCAACTAATGTTGCAACTATGTTTTCTATAGCAACTACATTAGGAGATATACTTTTACCTCCTCTCTCTAATAAAGTTATTCAATGGTTCGGAAAAAAGAATTCTTGTATATATGGATGCTTTGGTTTGATTCTTTGTGAGTGTATTTTTAGCGGGCTTGGATTTGCTGGACAGGAAAAAGCTATGGCTTTCTTCATCATTTTTCACAGATTGATTTTCTCTTTGACTGTTGGACCTTTTAATTGGAGTAAATTACTTTAGTTTATTCTATTTATTTAATAAAGGAAAAACCTTATCCATTTTTAATATTTCTTAAATATTTTTTAAATAATATTAAATTAATTATTTAATTTATAGGTTATCCATATGAAATATGTCCTCCTGAAGGTTTGGGAATTTATATTATGCAATTCTATGTGCTTATGTATATTAGTTTATACACTTTCCCCTTGTTAGTTTCATCTTTTGGATTAGAAGCTGCATTTTTAGTTTATGCTGGAATTATGCTTTTGAGCACTCTAATTAATATGAAATATGTATAGCATATTGATAACTGCACAATTAAAGATATCTAAGATATGTTTGATTTACGTAAAATAAAAACATTAGTAAACTTAAGTGACTATAACACTTCTCCTTCTCACAAAAGATTTAACCGCAGAAATATGTCTTCTAAGCCACCTACTATAGTTTTAACCTCCCTTGCTAATATTAAGGAATGCGAGGATGGAGAAATGGCAATGAATTCAAATAAGTAAACAACTGAGTTAAATATTAATGGTGGAAGCCCATCAAACAAACTTCATAATTTTGAAAGCAGCAATTCAAACAACACTGGTACTTTTATTTTTAGTAACTCTGGTAGCCAGGCTTATATTAATAATTCACCTTTACGTTAAAGTCCATTAAAAAGAGGAAGTAAAAAGTAAAAATCTGCTATAATCATGTAAAAAGTAGTAAACAATAAGCCAGAACTAGAGATAGTATAAGAAGTAAATAATGAATAATAAAATAATAAAATGGATCAATCTTAATAGTGCTAAACAAATAATAAACAAGAGCAGTAGTAAGAAGGTACAATTTTTGATAATGTAACTTAAGTCAGAAAAGTAAGTAAAACAATAAATATCCCCTAAACTTCTGATAGATAGTAATAAGAAGTCTAAAATATAAAATAAGAAGTAGAATTTTCTAATAATTAAACAGAAAAAGCAGTAAAATTTTAAGAAAAATCATGATGATACCGCTTTTTATTTATTGCTATTTCATAAAATACATTACCAAAATATTTTAAGTTATTTTAATTTGAATTTTAAACAAGTAAAATCTATATTTCGTAAATATTTATTAATTACTACTTTAAAGCGAAAAGCTTTAATTTGTTTTACAACTATCAAAATAAAAAATCTTTTTATATGTTAACATTACTTGCATTTATCTAATTTATGATGGTTAACTTAATCAATAAAAATGGGAGAATAACCTAATTAGAACTTATAAAATTTATCAAATACTTTATTATATACAATTTCCTACATGCCTTATATTATTTTAATATGAATATAAAAATACAACCAATAATATTTTAAAAACAACTAAAAATTTTATTTAAATATGATAAAGTTTCCTTAATAAATATTTTCTAAAAATGCTTAAATCGTCAAATCCAAATAAAATTAATCAAATTTTTCAAATACTTAACCATTTTCCAATTTCTTCACTATATTTATTATTTTAATATGAATATAAAACCAAAGGTATGTATCTAAATGATTAGGTTAACTTAATAAAAATATCCCAAAAATACAAAAATAATCAAACCTAAAACTCAATCAGGAATTAAAAAATTATCAAATACTAAATTATTATTGTAAAATTAATATATTCTAAAATTACATAAATGATCAAACCTAATCAAGTTTTTCAAAAATGTTAATTTAGTCAAACCATGCTGCGAAGAACTCTTTGCTTTAAGGATAGAGAGTGTTGAAGAAAGCTTTTCATTCACTCATATCAATATTTCTTAATTATATTTATTATTTTTATATGAATCTGAATTATTATTATCAATAAATAATATTTTTAAAAACCTAATTTCTTGTATTTAAATAATAAGGATCCCAAAAAAATGTAAAAATAATCAAATCTAAAACTCAATTAGCATTTAAAAAATTTTTAAATACTTAATTATTATTACAATTATTTCAGATTATTTATTATTATAAAAGTGAATATTAAAGTATAATCAATAACATTTTATAAATAATTAAAATGCTTGTATCTAAATGAGAGGGCTTATTTACGTACTGATTAAATTTCAAAACTCGAAACACAGTTATTATTTAATCAATTATTGAAATGCTGAATTTTAATTAAAATGTATTTCTTAGATTGAATATTATTTTAATATGATTAATAAATATTTCAAAGATTTTAACTTTTTATTAAAGGTTTTCGTTTTCATTCTTTTAAATAGAGAACCTGTTAATAATTTATAAGAATTAAATATTATTTAATGTTTTTAAATATTAATAAATAATTTTAATCTTTTGCTAGTTATTTCAAGTTTAAATATAACTTCAATAAAATTAATTTTAGTGGAATATTCTTTTTTCAAGACTAGTAAATATTTATAAAAATTTAACTAGATTTGATAGAATTTCCTAAATATGGTTAATTGATAGTAAAATTAGATTAATGAATGATAAATAATAGCTGATAAAATATTTGTTTATTAAACTATTTTTAATAAAAAAAAATAATTTATTAAAAGTTCAAAATTTTGATTAAAATTTATGTGCTTAATTTGGATTAATTTTTAATTAACTTGTTAAATAAAAAAATTTAACACAAGACTTTCAAACGAATATACTGAAGGATGATCATGTTAATTTTGAAATAACTGACAAATTAAACAAAAATAGTTTATTATTTTTAAAATAAAATATAATATTTCCTAGGTTATTTGTAATTAAGAAAATATTTTTTTATTATTTAAAAATAAATAAAATATCAAATTAAAATATTTTGATTTCACAAAAAAAGGATTCTTTGACATTTATTTAATCGTAAAATATAAATTGAGAACATTAAATTTTAAAAATAATTAGTAAAATATTTATAAATTTATTTCTATAGTTTTAAATTTTTTACTATTTTTTCAAAAGAGAAATGTAATCATAGAACTAAAAACAAACAAAATTAAAAGTGAGCTATTTATTAGATTACTTGGTTATTGATCTGATTTTATAAATTTTTTTGTCCAAATTTTATTAAATTTTCATTAAAGATGATAAATTATTTATTTTTTTCCCACATTTTATGCAAAGAAACATCTGTTAACTATTTAAAATTAATAAACAAATCAAAAAATATACATTCAAAAAGTCTAAAAAAAGAAAGAAGAAAATAAAGAAATAAAATATATAGCTTTTGATATAAATTAATAACTATCAAACAATATTTAATAATGAATTTTTACTAAAATTCTTATATGAATGCTGGATATGCCTAGGGATATGATAGCGCTTGTATGAAAGGTTAGAATATCGCTTAGATATAATGTTCTCCAACATTTGTTATGCAGCCTCAGAGTATTCCTTGCTTATAATTCCCTGTCGCTGTTAATACTTTGCCTTAATAAATACCTTATCAGCCTTATGTAATGTATACATAAGTCCATCCTTATCCTGCTTATAATCAATTTAATACTATTTAATATTAGTATTAAAATCTTGCATGTAATAACTAACCGCTAGTTTAAATCTGCCCAGTAAATGGCAGTCAAAATTTTCAAGTGAGCTCACCATAGCAAGGCTTAAATTAAAGTTATTAAAATACAGTTAAAAGCGAGTATCAAGTACCACTTTCTGATACAGATACAAATAAGTAATGTCAAAACAATTCATGCTTTGAAAATTAAGCAGCACAAAGTGAAAAAATTAGTTAAATAACTGAAAATAATGAATAAAAATTTACTTAAGAAAAAGAGCTTACAAGTTCTTCAACATAAAATAAGCCAAACTTAAAGTAAAAATAAAAGGAGTAACAAGATATAAATAATATTTAAGATTCAATTTAAAAGAGACCTATCTAGTAAAATAGCAAATAGACTAGTGAAATAGTTATAAAACCTTAGATTTATTCAGGGGTATAAAACGTCGGCAGTGTGAAAATCGATATTATGAGTAAGGATTAAAACTAGAATGTAAAAAATACATCTAATTTAGAAGGTAAACAGGAAGTGAGTAACTAAAAAGGCTAACTTATATTTAAGTTATCCTCTAAAGATGTAACTATCCTCAAATAGCTGTAAGAAGTTAACATTTAAAATGCATTTAAAAACATACTAAAGGGATTTACGTAACATGTGAATAATTGCTTTGATCACATTTACATATACGATTACGAAAATGAAGGAAACAAAATAGATGAAGAATTAATGAATATCAAAAGAATCGAAAATCCCTCTTAGCAATAAAAGAAAATTTTCATATAGAAATTTAATAAATTTATAAAAAATAAGAAATATAATAATACATCCATCAGATAAATAATAGAAAACAGATTATATTCTTCTGTGCTCAAAGACTACATTGTAAACTACTCGCCAGGCTGGATAAAGCAAAGTTCTTTTCAGAGCAAAGAAGATATTATTACTGTTCTAGAGTTTTTTAAAATGTGTTGCGATAACCCCAATTTATTACTTTTTTTAAGCAAACAAAATGATAAATTAATTCCCTCTCCCTCAGATATTGATTGAGTAAAAGTAATCAATCTAGCAGAAGTAATAAATTTGTTTTTAAATAATTTAAAAACATTATAAAGTTAAATAGATTGATAGATATATAAATTAATTAAAAATAAATGATATGAATTAATAATGATGTAATTTATTTATTTTGCTGATCTAAAAATTTGTTAGTTAATTAATTAATTATTGATTATCATTTCTGAAATAATTGCGTAGTAATTAAATAATGTAATTATAATATCTACAAACAAAAAATCACATTAAATAAGTTTATATAAAGCAAAAATTATCTAATTCCAATCAGGTGTTTATTTTCTAATTAATAATCAACTTATGAAAAGACGACCAATAAATGCCTTCAAATGAAATCTGCAATATCCTAAACAATAATACTCATATAATCCATATTTCCTTTAAAATTATAACTTTTTCTTTATTTTAATCGATATTTTGATTGAATCAATAGGTGTATGTATGTATCTAGTTATCTTAGTTATGTTAAATACTCAAGATTTTCAAAACAAAATAGAAGAAGTATTTTGTATAGAGATTTATATAATTTATTGTTATCATTTCAAATAAAGTAATTTAAATTACAAAATAGAAAATGACTTAAATGGTGATAATAAATTTAAATAACTTTCAATTTTATCCATCATCAATTTTTTAGAGTAAAAAGTAATTTTAAATGACAAAATCAAACAAATTTTTTAGAAAGAATCAAATAAATACCATTTAAACATATATAAAAAATAGCACTGTACTTAAATTTTTTGTTTTACCAAATATACTATCTATAACTAACCTTAAGGCTGAAAATTAAAATAAATGATTATTATATATGCTATTTGAGCAATAAAAAATTATTTAAATATATACATTTTTATTAGAAATATGTCCAAACAAAATCAAACTGTATAAATCAATCTTTTTTTGTTATTTTTCAACTTGCAATAATTGTTACTTTTTTCTTTGACTATCTCTTATGTAAGTTTATGGATGCGCTTGGAGTTTCTAACACATTACTAGGATTACTTTTTGTGTTGTACACCTTGAAGTTTTTCATGCAATCGAACTCAAGTAGGCTACCCTAGATGAAGTGCCTATGCTGACTTTCTATATAAAGAGAACTTATACCAGGTATTAAATGACTCTCAGATTTACTGTAGTAGGATTGTTAGTCTAAATTCATAGAACTAAAATTAGTATTATGATCTGGAGAATTATCAATTAGAGGTTATTTTGGGATATTATTATTTGTTAAAACGAGCTCAATTTTTGGTAAAACCAATTCGTAACTCAAGTCTTATTATGATTCCGGGTTTTCAGGTGCATTTTGAACAGCAATCACTTGTCCCTACGGATTATTTTTGAGATTCTATTTAGTAGCAGATGTAGTAACTAATATTTTAGTGTTATCTTTATATAGACAATATGAATATAAATTCTTAACAAAAATTTCAAATTTATTGATGATTTATTTAAAAGACTGAATGAAAATGATGAAATATACAGAATAATAAATTTAAAACATTAAATGATTTATTGCATCCATCTTTTTATAAAGGAGCATATAACGAAAACAATCACTTAAAATTAATTAATTTTTACCTTATGAGATATTTTACTGAGGAGTTGAAACTTTAGGTGGAGGAGTAGTAATAGAAGCAAAGGATGCTCTTGAATCCATTCTTTAAGTTGGAACAGAATGCTCAAATTTACTTCTATAAAGACTAGAGCCACTTTTATTCGTTTTGTTAGTCTTTTATGTGCCTGTTAATAATTAAAACATAAAATAAATTTAAAGATGCTTCATTTTTTGTGCATTCTGCCTTGTTTTAAAGTGTAATTTTCAATATCAAAGTATTATTTATATACCTCGTGTTTTTTATGACTTGAGAGTTTTATCTCTAACTAGTGATTCAGGCTTAGAAAATGAACTATCACTGCTTTCTTTTCTTTTATTTGATGAATCAGCTTACTATTCAATTTTTTAGATATTTTCAACAGGAGAATCTTTTTTGTTAGATGAACGGTTAGTATTTTTATGCTTGATGAAGGAATCATTAGAATTTTTTGTTTGGGCACTATCTTTTCTTCCTTTGGAGTCTTTAATTTCTTTTAACATCATATCAGCACTATCTGTAGAATCCTTTTTAAAAATTTAAATTAGAATTTTAATTTTATTATGCATTGAAGTTAAAATATTAAGTATTTAAAAAATTACTTTATGCTTCACTTTTGATGATCCAGCTTATCTTATCATAGAAGATTCATTCAAAGTATTACTTGGCTTAAAGTTAGAATTAAAAGGTTGTGGTAAATCTAAATTACTACCAGGTCCACCATGCATATGCTACTCATATTCCTATTTAATATTTACATTTATGAATTAAAAGCCTGCTAAAGTTTTGATTGGTTACAAAATTTAATTATAAATTGAAAAAAATTCTTACCACTTTATCACTTAATATTTCAGTGTTTGATGATTACTAATTTACACTTGTAGCTGACTAGCTAGATGGAAGATAATCGCTATGATTGCTCTAGCCAGGATAGTATTTTTCTACATAATTTGCTATTTCTTCAGCATAGTCTTCATGAAATTTTGTTTATCTCTAAGTTATAGTTTAAAATTTATATTTTTTAGATTGTTTTTTCCTGTCAAAAAGCTGCTAGCGTTGCTGTTTGTAATTTGAGGTCCTTGTCTAATTTAAATTCGAAGAAATTATAATACTTTATATGAATAATAACAAAATACTTAAATGATTCTAGATTTTAAAGGATAGAAGTGTGTCAACTTGCAAGAATTAGCAAGATGACCAAATTTTTAGCAGCACCAGCAGCGAGCATTAATGCATCTATAATTTTTTTTAAAAATAATTTCATCTCTTAGCATACACATCATCTCAAAATCTTCTTCTAAATTTAGTTCATTTAAAAGATCTATAAATTTTTATCTATCTATTTTAACGATTGTGCAGAATTCTGTGCATCTTGCTGAGGCTTAAGGAGGTAAACTTGTAAAAAAGCTAATATCTCCAAAGCAATCTTTGCTTTTTAGAAGGGCTAATCTGGTATAAGTTTTAGATGGATTTACAGCATGTACTTTTAAAGATTTTTACTAAGATGATCTGTTTGAGCTAATTTATAGAGATTATAAAGAGTTTATAATTTATGATCCTGACAGATACAACTCAGCTTTTCCAGAAATAATTGCATAAAGAGAAGGCTGAGATTAGTCGCCCTCTTAAAATATTATTTCTCCTGGTTGATATTAATGTTCTTCGATAATTTTATAAAGCTTTTTATAATAAAATTAATTTTAATTTTGACAAACAAGAAAATTTAAAATATTTTCAAAACGAAATTTAGTTCTATTTTTATTTGAGTTTATGTTTAATATTTAAATTGTTTATTTACATTGTTAATAGATGATTTTGAAAATTTTTTAAGCATTGGTTAGAAGTATGGAACATAATAGCTTTTGGTTGAATAAATCAAATCGGATTTTAGATCATTTGGTAATTTCTTTAAAACTAGCTCTGTAGAATGCAAAGCTTTAATATTTGCCTTTTTTTCATGCAAATACTCTAAATAATTAGCAACTCTTCCTCTTATGCTTCCAGAGACATTCATTTACTGCATGTAATGACTAACATGTCTTTTTTCTTCTAACAAACTTTGGGATTCTTTGTCGATTTTCTTAAAGGAATTGTACACTTTTATATATTTATAAATGATTTATTATTTATATTCATCGATTAGCTAAAAAAGCAAATTAAATTACATTCATTAAAGAAGTATGCAAACAAAATTAGTGAGAAAAAAGAAGCAGTTATTGCATATAATTATTCTAACCTGGTTTAAGGAGTTTGAGAAGATTAGCTTGATAATATAAGAGCAGCATTTAATAGAGATTATAAATATCTTGTCCACACAGAAGGGTAATTAATATGGTTATCTTAAGATATTGGAAATAAATTTTATCTTTTTAGCCATGTATTTTCACTATCATAATCTTAGTCTATTTCTATCAAGCTTAAGCTCTAATTATTATTTTTTCAAAAATGTATTAGTATTTTTAACACAGAAAAATTATTAAATTTTACATGATAAATTATTCCAAAAAAATGTATGAAAAGAATGTAGCAAATCATCAATTTAATAAATTATTTTTGAACGTAATTTGTATTAGTAACATTCCAACTTAGCCTAATTCTTTCTAAGCAAAGTTTTATGCTAACAATTTTAAACAAATACAAAATTGAAAAAGCTAGTTTTATTCCAAAATTTAAGTATTCTTCTGCTTAAGCTATTAAAGGTATGAAGGGTATTAAATCACAAATGAAATAGCATTTAACATAACTAATTTTTTAGATATTTTTAATTTAGTTGAAATATAAATTATTTTTAAAGTATATTTACCGATAAATGACATAATTCAAATTTGATTAGTATTCTCCTTTACAATAATATCCAGTGATTAAATTTTTAAATATATCTTATATAAAAACTACTAATAACGTAGGTCTCATCCAAGAATTATTTATTATATTTTGGTTATTGTAGATACCAGAATTGAAAAATACCTGTATACTGAGTAAAATAAAAGCTAAGAAATAAAAAATAACTAAAACTGCATCCCAAATCAATGAGAAAGTCTAAATTTTTAACAAAAATAATTTCTTGATTATTATTCAATTTAAAATAATTCTAATATTAAAATATTTTCATAATAAATTTTATTTTAATTAAAGGTGGACTATTATTATTTGTAGATCAAATAAATAAAAATTTAATTTACATGAGAAGGGTTTAATGTGGGTAATCTTGTGATAAAGCAAATGCTTTTTATTACTTTAAACATTAATGTCTTTGATTTTTCATCAGAAGCAACAGTTACATCAGATGCTAAATCGTTTATTAATCTATACTATTCTTCGTTGAGCTAAACTTCATGCTGTAAAGTAGCACTTTCAATTTTGAGTAAGTTAAACATCCTCTTTAGTGATTATCTTAGCATCTCCCTAATCGAATTAGGTTCTTATTTCAAAGTTTAATCCTCTCTATCAGTATAGTTATAATCATAAAGCTCATCGTAATCTTAATTTTTAAAAGATTTTTTATCAAAATTTATTTTCTATACAGACAAATATTTCTCTTAATTATCTTTGCTTTCCTCATCGTCTTATTTATCTTTTATAGTAATCGTCTTGTTGCTCTGCTATGCAATTATTTAATGTGTACCCTAATTTGAGCTATAGTAATCAAAATCAATAGATTTATTATTGAATTTAGAAGGAGGGTTTAAATGGCTACTTCCAACTCCTAAATGTAGCTCATTTAATTAGTCACTTCCCATATTATTTGAGTATGGGCCTAAATGCTTCATAGGATTTGAGTCGCTTTATATATTCCTATTACCTAATTAATTATATAAGAATATAAATATTTCATTAAAAAATTTATATGTATTTCTTATATGTATTTGAGAAGGTTTAATTATTGAAATATAAGCCTAAAAAGCATAAATAAATATAAATAGAAAGTATTTATCATAGTAAGATAGAAGTTACTTTCTGAAATGTTTGAATTTCTTGAATTTTGAATGGGCGATATAGCTATTTTATCAAATTAGATTTAAAGTAGTGACATAGGCTCATTTTAAGCAACTTATTCTTCTTCTTCAGCTTTTTTAAATTTTATTTTATGTATGCTATCTATATTCATTTAAGATTAGTTAAATTAAATTCGATATTATTTAAAGTAGTCTTCAGGATCCTTTGAATCAGCTCTCTCAAAGCTACCTAGCTAAGGAGAAATATCTAAATTCATGTTGCTGGAATAAATATGTTAGCTTTGTAGAACTTTTTGTTGAAATAGAATTTGGAGAGTAAATTTAGCTATATCTATTTGTAATACTTAAATAAATTAGATAAGTAAAATATAAGAAATATTTGTTTCTTTATTACTATCTAAATCTTTTTGTTAATACCATCCACTAGTTACTAAAAATATTAATCTTTACTTTGTAATAATAATTTGATTAAAATCTTCTGCAAATGCAACAAAAAAACAAACAAAATTATTAATCTATTTTAATATTTTAATTAAATAGGCCTAATAATTAATTTGGTTATCTTCAAATTCTTTAGAGAACACTAGTTTACCACATACTTATTAAGAATTTGGTATTTTATTTATTTACCATAGAAATTGGTCAATCTAATAAATATTAGATTAAGATTTATTTTACATTATTTATTATTTATAATTTGCTAACACTAATATAACAATTACAAGATAAAAATTTATTAATTTTATTAACCTTTAAATGAGAAATACTGTAAGTGTATAAAATAAAAAACATATTGTAATCTTATTTGCTCTAAAAATATACGGATACAAATTTTACTAATTTACTTGACTTATTTGCCACAAAAATTATAATAAAAGAATAAATCAAAATAAATTTTCATATTGACAGTTAGATTATGAGATAAATATTCTTTAACTTAATCTTGAGTATAGAAAGAAAAAAAGGTGTGTGTTTATGAGTGAAAATAGCTAATTTCAAACCAATAGCTGAATATTGTCAACCAATAAATATTACAGAGTTTTAAACATTTTATATAATAAGATTTTAATATATTTTAAATTAATTGAACTAAGCTTGAATTCTGTTAGTTAAATATTAATATTTAATTTAATATGTTAATTGTAATCTCATTTATTTATATAATCAATTACAAAGAGAATTTATCCTTCTTAAGAATTCAGAGCTTATTATTTTTTATTCCTTGCTTGAATTTATCAAACTATATGTTTTAGTAGTAGTCTTTGCTTTATATATTTTTTATATTTATCATTCCATTATTGTATTTTGAAAATCCTTTACAGGAACATTAGATTTTTAATACGAAGGTTACTATCTTTTAACACTGTTAAATCTTGGAGTATTGTCGAATTCAACATTTTATTATCCTTATTAACTTATATTATTACTGTTATTATTATTAGAAGATTCTCCTTAACGCTACATGTTGTAGTCAGTAGTGTGATAATAGTTCCAATTATCATACATTCCATAATTTTAAATAGAGTGAGGGTGATGATACATTGAAGGATATTAAAATATCATAGGTCCTTAATTTGATCCTCTGTAAGGGTATTGGTGAGGAACTCCTAATAAATGTGGGGGTGGAGGAGGGGGAATATGAGGAGGAACACCATCCATGTAAAGAGAATGTATAGGGATTCCTTATTTGCTTCCACTAAAGTAGTGTTAATTTGAATCGTGTCTATTTTTACAGTTATAGCATTTGCAAAGATGTGTACACTTAGCACCCATTTAATAGCATTCACAATATTTCTTTCTACAATCGCTTTTTTTACAATTACATCCTTTACTGTGAGTTGCTTTTGATCCACTATCACTTTTATAGAATTAATCGCTCTTTTAAATTAATATTAAAATTTTAGAAATTTTATTTTTTTTTAATTAATCTCTGATAAAAATTTAAATTATTTTGTTTACTGTTTTTCTATTAAGCCATGTTTTAAATTCGAATAAAAATAATAAAAAGCTTATCACTAAAATTGTTATTTTTTCTAAGTAAAAATTCATTAATTGAAATAAAAATTATTTTTTTAATTACTTTTTCAGCTTTTGGATCAAATGCACTGCTATTTCTTTATTGGATGAGTTCCATGGCTTGCTTACGCTATTCTTCGTGCTAAGGTTTATTGAGACAACCTTAGCAGTTAGTGCCAACACAGTATTTCATTGCTTAAAAGCATTCACAGTATAATTTTAAGCATTTAGTTTTCTTGCAACCACAACACTCTTTTTTGTCATTTTCATCATTGTCTTAGAGATTATTATCTTCATCATGTAAATCATCCTCATTTTCGTCTCTTAAATCTTCATCTTCAGCCATCATATCTCTATCTTACATTTCACTTCTTTCATGGTGTTCATGATCACACATAAGATCGCTGTGGCTGTGATTAAGTTCATCTTCGTTATTAAATTATGTTTACTTCTTTAAATTGTTCGAAATTTCATTCGAAAAATCAGAAACTAAACTGTTCATCTTTTCTTTTAATTTTTGTTGTGATTATTGAGATCTGTTATTTTTAGAGCTTTATGTTTTGGAATCTAAATTATTTTTAGAAGTGGATTTTTTATCAAAAGCTTAATCTTAGTTAGATTTTTATTATTGTAAATCGTATTTTTTTTTAGTTGAAGGTGTAGAAAACTCATTTTTCTTGATATTGGGGGTATCAAAGTGACGTCTTTTTTTGTTTATGCTATCTTAGATAGAGCTATCATTTTTAGAGATAGATCTAGCTTTTTTAGCAGTAGTTTAAGAATAGCCGTTGAGGTTATCTGACTTCTCATGTGTATGATCATTTTAATTTTCCTAATTTTATCCGGTGTTTCTTTTAGCAGATGAAAGGATGGGATTTTTTAGTTAAACTTCTTCAATATCTTCTTTTATTTCTTATGATGCATTTTGGGAAGATTCTTAGAATGAAGTGCTCTTTTTGATACTTTAAATTTGTTATTAAAGAAATGTTGTGTTTGTTTTATTATGAATTTTCTTATGTTTATCTTTAAGACTTTGTTTTTAATCTTCATTTAAAGGAAAATTAATTGTATTTGTATCTTCAAATATGTCATTCTTATCATCATTTTCCTTTAATATTTTTCTAGTTTATTTTTGTACAGAATTATATTTAGAATCTTGCTATGGTGATTAATCTTCGCTACTGCCTTCATGCTTTTTTTACTTATAGTTTACATTCTAAACAAGTTCTTGAGAATCTGAGTTTTCATTATCACTTATTTCTTTTTCGTTATTATTATCAAAGAGTAGTCTTCCGAACTACTTATTTTAGTAGGCAGCAGGAGCTTATTTACTATTTCCGAAGGGACCATAAATTCTAGGAACTACCCTTCCTTCGTGGTTAAAATTTCTATGCAGAATATTATTTTTCATGTTTGGAGAGTTAGTTTATGCTGGCATTTCTTAGTTGTAATAGTAAGGATTCATTGAGAATTAATATGGAGGAAGGTTTTTTTGCATCATAAATTAATGTCTGTGAGGATAAGGATTGGGAGATATATATCTGTTACCAATTTAACTTTTCAAAGGAGGAGTTCTTTGAGAAGAGAAACTTTTTTTAGAGTAACGAGAACCTCCACTAAATAAAGATTTTCCATTAAAATTTTACTCTTTTGAAGGAATTTCAAATTCAAAATAATTATCTGAAAAGTTTATTTTACTTATTAATTACTTGAATTCATCGCTTTCCTTAAAATCTTGAAGCTCGCCTCTATATTTATTTAATATTAAGCATAAATAATTTAACATAAATAAATTTAATTGAATAAATAAACTCTAAATAAATAATTAATCAATCAATCAAAAATAGCTTACTCATTTTTAAATTCAATAATAAATTTAGGCTTTTTCATTATGACAGATCCAGATGCATTAGGTTCTTAATCTCTAACATCCTTGCACAAAGTCTCGCAAGCTAATAAGCTTATACCATTTTGTTCACTAAAAATTAAATCTGTTTCAATATTGGATTTTTCGAAATTTTTTTATTCATCTCCATTCTGATTATCTGCTTATTCCACTTCTACTTGCTATTAGAAATAGTTATTTTAGGCGAATTCAGTTTGGTGATTATTATTTTTATCTTAAAATGGGCTTGAGGAGTTACTAATATATTATTAAAATTTAAAAGGGTAAGCGTTTTATGTGTGGATGATTGGATGAGCAATGCCTTTAAAATCTCTTTTAAATGGACTATTAA
Organism: Tetrahymena malaccensis 436; assembly: GCA_000231845.2. Classification (NCBI taxonomy): domain Eukaryota; phylum Ciliophora; class Oligohymenophorea; order Hymenostomatida; family Tetrahymenidae; genus Tetrahymena; species Tetrahymena malaccensis. The sequence continues at coordinate 98,621 of AFXY02001839.1, read as the reverse complement.
AGTGAATGTCAATTGGAGGATAGCTATTAAATTAAAAGAAAAATAGTGGTGTTAATAAGAAAGTAAGTAAACTAGTTAGTTGGCAGCAATATCTAAAGAAGATTTGTTTTTAAATTTCAAATTTTTTTTTAATTACTAATGGCAATAAAAAACTCAATTAGATAGATAAAGTTATGGAAAATTAATAGAATTAAAATAAGATATTACAAAATTTTAATTTTTTTAAGTAAATATAAATATTGAATATCTGTATAATCGTATCTAATTGAATCTTATATAAGAAACAAAAAACCATTTAATAGTGTATCTTTTTATTTATACTAACCTAAATACTAAAAGAAAAATTGATAAGCTATTCTTACTCGCATGGGAAAGCCAGAGGCTGGAATGGGGTGTCGCCATACCCCTAGTAGGTAGGGGAGCAATTCAAATTTTATCCAGTAATTAAATTAGATCCGCCAATCCTATTGTTTTTGATTTAAAATAAATCAGTTAAATCTAATTGGGTGATATATATTCTATTCCATCCATGCTTGAAACAGCCTTATAAACCAAAATCTGGGTTTGATGTTAGAGTCAGGCTGGGTAGAAAAATATAAAAATATAAAAATTGTTACATAGGTGATTTAAAAATAGTTTGGTTATCATTTATTCCAGCATTTATTTTTTTCTCGCTAATAGGAGAGATCATTTTGTTAGCAGAAGGTGTCTTATCATATCTTGTAAATCCTTTTAAATTATTAAAATAAAATTTGCTTGATTAAGCAACATAGATGCTTAATACTACTTGACGAAAATCAATCAAGTGAGCAAAATAAGTAAAATTTCTTAGAAATTTATAAATTTATTTCTAAAAAATCGATTGTAATTTGGTTTTTACCTTCTTTTTTAGGAGTTTACAGATTAGATTTTGCTGAGTCTTTCATTTCTTTTAGAGATCTAGGAGGTTTAACTCTTCCTTATCACTAGTTTTAATATGTTTTGGTGATTGACCTAGCAACTTTTTTAATATTTTTTGTTTCTTTTTTAAAAAACAGAGTGTTTTCTTTAATTAATTTTTATATTTCTTTTTATTATGTATTCTTATTGGTTTATTAATAGAAAACAAGCAATTTAATTAAGAAACAAACATACATGCATATTGGTATGAATGAATTAATAAATAAATAAATACAAATTAATTTATTATGCGCAATTTATGTACATATTAATCTTATTTCAAATATCAATCATTAAATTTTGATAATAAATCTTTTTTAATGCTTGATATTAATTAAATATTTCTTCCTAATTTAAAAAAGGAGAAGAAATTTTAAATTAGTAAAGAGTTTATAATTTCCCTCTCTTTCAAATTCAAATTTGCCACTCATCCTTATTTCGTTTAATACAGTTTTTCTATCTTTTTTTACTGTATATTTGCTTCATTGTATTTATAATACTTTTTTAACCATTATATATATTTGCAGAATAAACTATTTTTTCATTTTTTCCAAATATTTTGAAGGGGTTTGAATTACTTTTATTTTTTAAATATTTTAATAAATCTAAGATAAATTATGTAGCAATTTCATAAATAGCAATTTGCAGATAAGTTATATTTTAAAATTAATTTAATAGATTAAAAAGTAAAGCTTATAAAATGATTTTTACTGCTTTTTAGAAAAGAATTATTAATAATTATTTATAATATAAAAATTATATCATATAATATTTATTCTATTATCAGTATATTTTGGTATTATATTCGCACACTATCAAATTAAAGTAAAATTCATTCTTTTGCCAATAAAATAAAATTATTTTGGTTATCGTTGAAATTTTTTGAAAAATATTGATAAAAAAATTCAAATAATGTGTTTTAATGTTAAAATATGTAAAATTTGTTGATAATTTTATTTTAAGAATAAAATAAATTATAAATGTTTGTTTAGCTCATTCATTCAAAAATAATCAATAATTGTTGTAAGAACTAAATATTTTTTATATATTTTTAAGTTTTGAAAAAGGAGAGAAAAGTCTCTAATGATGTAACTTAAAATACTATTTATCTGAAGAAAAGTAATTAAGAAATGATAAATTATTTTTTTTAATTTAAATAATCTGATATTCATATTTTAATATTTAAAACAATCACTAGTAAAATAGTCTATTTTAATACAAAAATAAATATAAAATATTTGCATTAAATTTAAAACATAATAGAGATTTAGCAATTTAGTTCATTTAGAAGAAGAATAATATAATAAAAAATGAAATAAGTAAATTTTTTTAAGGAAAAGTAAAATAAGATAAAAATAAACTGAAAAGAAATAAATAAATGATAATATAAATAATTTATTCAAAAATAATATTTTAGAAATGATAAAAAATAAGTAATATGTGTAATAAAGATAGATAGATCATTTTTATAATACATTTTTTTAATTTATTTATTTATTTAATTATATAATTTGTAAGTATTTAATTTAATATATACATTCTTTTTATATAGGTTTGATTTATGGGTCTGTGGATTGATGGATGGATCGATGGATAAATATATAGATAATAAAATTAATTTCTTTAATTTAAAGTTACATTGGGTTGTAGAATTTTTTTGTTATTATCAAATAGTAAATGGTAAGTTAATAATAAAATGCTTAGAGCCATAAATTATGAATGATTTTTTTTACTCAAGTGTTTGTTTGGTAAAAACTAATCATGGAAAAGGAAAATTGTTATTAGTTTGATCTAATCTAGTAAATTTTACCAAATCAGTATGCATGTTTGTTTGTGTATTTTTTCACTTCATTTTTTTCATCAAATGTTTTTTTGTTTTTTTGAGTTAGATCTTTTTGAATTTGAAGAGGGGAGCTGTTTTTCTTCAACTTCTTCTTTTTAAATACTTTTTTTGTCTTTTTTCTTATTAGAACTAGTAGGAGCTGCCACTTTTTTAGCTGATTACTTTTGAGTAGCTTGTTACTTAGGTTTTTCTTCTTAACTCTTTAGATTTTGATTTTTTCTTGTGTTATGGGGAGATTTGGTGATTTCAGTATTTTAGGAGACGTTTTCCTTTTTGTTCTTTTTGCTCTTTTTATCTTCTTTTTTAACGGGTTACTTTTTAGTCTTCAAGTTTATGGTATTTTGAATTTCTTCACTTTCTATATCCTCTTCAACATCACTTTACTATAAGTTTTCAATTTATTCTTCTTGTAAATCTTATTCATCCTAAGATTCTTTTTCTTGATTTTCCTCGATTTATTCTCCGTTTTAAATATTTTCTTCTTCAATTTCTTCATTTATAGTTTTGAGCTATTCAATTTCTTCCTTTTTCAACTTTGTTTTTGAATTGTTCTCGTTCTCAACTTTGACTTTCTATATTTTTTACTCTTTTTTCAATTAAATTTCTTCCTTTTTTATTTAATTTTGTTATTCTTCTTGAATTTCATTCATGGAATTTTCTTTAAATCTTGGAGAAATATATAGCTTTGATGCTTGTTGGTCACTGTTTTCTTTATTCACACTAAGTTCATCATTTGACTCTTTAATTATGTTTTAAGCATCATATAGTTTTTCATCAGCAGGAGCTTGCTTTCTTTTCTTTTCAGGATATGCCATGTAAGGATATCCATAGCTATCGTAGTATTATTACTCATCAAAGTAACTACCTTATTTCATTCCTCTCTTCCTATTAGATAGCTATTCGTATTAGTATGCAGATTATGGATATTACAGAGGATGCTTTTTGCCGTTTTTGCCATTTTACTAATGGAAACCTTATGGAACATTATAATGATCAAATCCGTATTAGTATGGATGCTCGTAATGAGGAAGAATATGATTACCAGCAGAGTTTTCTCCTTGTTCTTCTTGATTATACATATAATAATCACTATAACAGTAATAATTTCCTCCATAAGGTACCTAATAATAGTAAGGTTAGTAATTTTCTTGGCCATAGTAATAATTATATTAATTGTATTAAGAATATTCATTTTATGCTAGATTTAATTAGTTTGTCTGGGAACGATTATTTGAAGGAACTTTTCCTGTGCTAGTTAAGATGTTAGAAGCTGAAGGTGTAGCATTCAATCTTGAATCTGGCTCTTCATGAGAATGAGGATGATTAATATTGTTTCTGCAATTGTCACACTTACAAAGCTTAGTACATTTAACTCCCAATTAATAACATTCACAATATTTTTTTAGGCAATTACTCTTTTTGCAGTTACAACCCTTACTGTGTACCTTTTATTCGTTATCAACTCCTTCTTCGCTGCATAGTTATTTAAGTTTACTTTACTATTTTTTAAAAGATATTTAATAAAATTTGTTGGATGATAAATACAATTTAATGATTACGCTGTCAATTTTTGGATCAAAAGCACTGTTATTTCTTTCAAGGATAGCTTGTCTAGCCTCTTTTCTCATAGACTCAAATTCAGGTTTGTTAAAGCAACCTTAGCAAGTGCAACCTTCACACATCCTTGAAGCAGCAAAACACTCACAATACAATTTTAAACATTTAGTTCTTTTGCAGTTACAACAAATCTTTCTTTCTTCTCCATGATTGGCAGGTTTGATAGAAGAATTTTGAGCAGTATAGGGAGCTACGTTAGAATTTTCAGAAGAATTAGATTATCTTTCAATATGGTCTTCTTCTTCATAAAGATTTTCAGGGTCATCTTCCTTTTCTGCAGTAGATTTTTCAACTGGGGGATTTTTTAAATTTTCCTCTTCTTCTTCCTCCTCAATATTTTAACTTTCAACTTTTTTAGAAGAAAGCTAGAGTTATTCATTTTCAAGCTGGAGGAGCTTATCTTTTTTTTGCTATTTCTTAAGCTCAATTTTATCCTCTTTCTTTTTGCTAAGTTATGAGGTAATTTAGTTTCCAGTAAGAATTTAGGAAGATTTTTTTTTAGTTGAAGGAGTGTGTAAATCTCTATCGTCGTTTCTTTGAGGGGAATCAAAGAGTTTACGCTTTTATTACTGTTAAGGTTTTTCTGCAGTTTAAATAAAATCTGAAGATTATATTTATAAATCTGTATTTTTCTTAACGGTAGTAGCATTGTCACTGATTTAACTACTCTGACTGTTTTTGTAAGGATTGAATGTCATTTATGTATTTTAAGAATCGAATAAAGCAGCATTTTAGTGGATATTATTATTCTCTTCGAATAGATTATATGATTTATGTGAGTTTTAACTATCTCCTTTTTTTACTGGATTTTTAGCGTTCATTATGGAAGTACCACTTTTGTTTTAACCTTTTTCAATTTAATTTTATTCTTCCTAGCACTCTTCGTCGTTTTCGTCATTAAATTGAATAACTCTTTTGTAAGATATCTGACGATTTTCGTTTTCAGAGTCTTGTGGCTTAGGAAGTACTTATTTAGTTCCGCAGCTCTATAATTAGAAATCATCAACATACACTTTATTAAAATCAGAATCAATAAATTTTTCAAACTAGTTTCTTTATTTAATAAAAAAAGATAAATATATAAAATTTTAATGGACAAAAAATTAAAGATATATGTAAGTATTTGTATTCGTTTGTAAAATCGTAAATTTAAAAGAGCCGCGCTAAAATCTTATTTTAATTGATCAAGCGAGCACTTATTAAAAAATCAGTGTTAAATAAAAAATTAGAGTGTTAAAATATCCTTTATTAGTTCTGTGATTAATTAAATCAAAAATTAATTAGAAGTTAAAAAATGTTATTTATTCTTTAAATTTTTAGTAATCTATTATTTTACTTGTTGCTGAAAGTCATTTTAAATATAGGAGACTGATACACATAGTAGTTATTGTGGTTTTCGCTTAAAGCCTAATTGGCAAAATGAGAAAGCTTGCTAGAAGGGTAGTTAGTAGGCTTTCCATTAAGCAAGATAACAGGTTATTGTACCTTGTTCATGGCAGGAGTAATCGCATTTTTGTGGCTATGAGCATAGTGCTAATGATAATCTGAGTCAAGCTCATCTTTTTACAAAGGATTATATTCATGGCAGTGGGGTGGTGGAATCATATGAACTGGATAATTTCCTATTGGAGCATATTTGCCATATTAAGCATTATGAGAAACTGGTGCAGGACTAAAGACATTCTTCATATTTTTATAGCTATTGAAGTGATAAAGAAGTAATGTTAAATAAAAGCCTAAGGCTATATTTAAAATTTGCCTTCATAATTAAGTTGTTGGTTGGGAGAATTGATTATTGAAACATAAATAAATTTATATATTTTATATAATTTTTTAGCGATTATAATGGTATAAGTTTTTACCTCTTGCTATTTTGCTATATAGGTGATGCCATGAAATGAGATTTAGCCATATATGCAAAGTTATTTATGGGAGAAAGGTTATTTTAACAGTAAGAATGGAATGGATCCTCAATCTTTCTATTAGAATTAAGAATTTGATCATCAGATAAATCAAATTTATCGTTCTTACAAGGAGTAGAAATGTATTGCTACTACTATTATTTATGAGAACTATTATCAAAATAATTATTCTTCATCATCAAGCTAATTGTAATAATTCCTTTTTATAGACTTCAATCTTTTATTTTTATTAAAAGTTAACAATTTAATTGCACCCAAGCAAGCAACGATATGTAGAGTTCAGCTTAATTTAGGCTTGGTAACGAGAATTGGCTCTCTTTAAGATTCTATTTATTATTAATTTTTTTTTTTTGATTAATTTATTTTTTGTTGAGATTTATAAGCAAGCTATGAGTTTTTTATTTATTTATTTATTTTTGTTTTTTTGATTACAATCATTTATCAAATATCAAAGCCAATACATTGAATATATTAGAATGAAATACTATATATTATTCATCTAATCTAAAGCATTTAATCTTCTCTCAAATCAAATCAATTATATCGCTGAGCAAGAATTTATTAAATTTTATTAATTAAATTTTGAAATCTAAGGTTTTGCTTTTCGCACCAAATTTATTTTTAAATTCAAATGCAATATTCCCCACTTATTTTATTCTTACCTTTATCTAATAACAATAATATTTTTCTTTTGCTTCGCAGAATATAAATACCACATTTGACTTCTCTTTAATTTTCTCTGCTCTAGCCTAAAAATAATAATAATCAAAAATACATTTGATTATTTGAAAATAAATGAAATTATTTAACTTTTAAAACTCGCTAATACTAAAAATACCGCCAAAAATAAAAGATATTAATTTTGTTTATATTACGAATGCTTATTTTGATAAAACTTTTAATTTAATCAAAAAAATATATATTTGAAACTTGTATTTATTTCTAAAATGAAAATATTGATATAAAAGAAAGCAGGAAGAAAGAAAAGAAGGAAGTATACTTTTATTTAAATTAAAAAATCTGCTTTTTGGTTTTCTTTTGCTTTTGAATAAAAGCAAGATAAATATAATTTATTTTTTTAATAAAAAAGATAAATTAATGGGACTAACTCTATTCAAAAAAGAATAAGTAAGTAGTTTCAAAAATAACTAAATGAAAAATATCTAAGTAGTTTTTTGCAAATTAAAAATTTGCTGAATAAAGCTAAGTATTTTAGTAAATTTCTCAATATCTAAATATTGCTTTATATAATAGACTATAAATAAATAAGACAAACATCTATTAATTTTAATCACAAATTTTTGATTGAAAAAGAGTTCTAAACCAAGATATATATATACGTTCAAATTTGAATTTGAATTCAAACACATAATTCTATGGTTAATTTATTTATTTCCCACATTATAATCAATCTTTCTATTCAAAAATTTAAACGATTATATTTCTTTCAAAATATGATCAAATCTCAGTAATATGTAAAAATAATTAAATATAATTTATTTATTTATTGTTTGCTCTCATTTATTTATTTTATTCTTTATTTATATTCACAATTCCTATAATTGATTTTCAATTACTATTATCATTAATACTCTAAAAATGAGATTGCTTAAATCTCTAAACGCTATTGAAATTTTCTATCTGTTGAAATAATATTTTAATTTCAATCATATTTTTTTACATTAACTATTTAATATATCAAAATTATTTTTTCTTCTTGTGTAAAAATGTGTGGAATAAATTTACTTTATTTTTCTACAAAATTTTATCTTTTTAAAATATTATTAACAAATTTGTGTTTAACTTTTTTGTTTTATATATAGTTTTTTTAATTAATTTTTTGTATGGATACCAACAAAGTATCCATCAATGTATCTTTTTAAATTTTCTCTTTAATTGAATAATTTAATATTTTAGAAAGTGCTTAGTTGGTTGTTTTGGTTATTCTTTTAAATAATAAAGTAATTAAAAGGGTAGCAAAATATTTTAATTCAAAAAAATGTTGTAAATAAATTTAATCAGATTAAATAAAAATTTTATTTTTATTAAATTAATTTAAATAAAAACTTTAAATAAATAATTCTAGTAAATTTATAGAATATTATTAGTGTGGATGAGAAAAAAAATTTATCAGAGAATGTGTTAAATATAATTAAATTGTATTTTTTATTTGAGTTTTACAATTAGAGATACTTAAAAATATATACAGAAATGATTATTATTTATTTACTTACTTATACTTATTTAGTTTTTAGTGGAAGGTAAAGAATAAAAGATACCATAAATATTTCATTTTTAGTGTATAATTGATATAAGTTTTTATCATTAAAATAAAGGAAGATAATTTAAAACAATAATTTATATATGAATATTTTATTATTCACATTTGAAGCACTTAAGAAAAATGAATGTATTTCTGTTTCTTATTTCCAAAAAACAGAGTTTTTACAGGCTAAATACAAAATCAGCAGCTTCTTTTCGTTAATTTTGAAATAAGATATTTTAGAGTACTATCTATTTAGTTAGAAAGGATAAGAAGGAGGTGGCATTTCGTTTTTAGTCATAAATAAATTTGTAAATAGATTTTAAGCGTGAGTGATTTTTAATATTATAAGAAGATCTTTATAGTTTTTTATGTAAAGATATATGTATGTATATAGGTATTTATGTATGAATGAATGAGTTTAGTCAAGCTTATTTTTATTAAAATTAATTATTATGAAGTCTTTTTAGGATTTTAGCACGTTTGTGTGAATTAGTTGAAATAATAAATAATAATTAAATATGGTGGATCTATCTATCTTTTTTTTTTACAAGTGTTGTTTATTTTTTGTTAATGGTTAAGGTGTTGGTAGGGATGAGTTATTATTATTCTAAGATCAACTTTAGATTTAAGAATAGTAAATACTGCTACGTGAACGCTTTCTGATATCTAAATTTTAGTCAATTATAGCTTTACTATTAAAATTAGTGTCATTATTGTTTGAAAATTTTTAGGCTTAGCAATTAGGAGGGGATTATGGTTAAGGATTACTTGAATTTGTGAATCTATTACATGGGGTTAAGACTGTATTTTTTTCTACTTAACAATTTGTTAGTATTGGTATAATATTTGGAGAGTTTTTAGTGGCGTTTTAAATAGAATTAGCTTGATTTTCTTCACAGATTTAATTAATCTTAATTTGCTCTTCAAATGTAACAGGCTCTAGATTTTCGTTTACCAAAGTATCTAAATTGCTTTATGACAGTGCCTAGTTGTAAGTGTTCCGTTATTATACTTATATCTCATCTATCAGATTGTGATATGTAGAATGTGTTTCTTGTTTTAATTATTCAGAATTCAGGGAAAAATCTGAGGTTAACTCTTAGCTAATTATTTCATTAACAGTAGATTTTCCAGATTTCCTAGGGCTTTTAGATGAAAATCCTAATCTCTTCTTACTAAATTTTTTAAATTAGCACATTAGATTAACCTATTTCTAAATAAAAATAATATTTTAATTTAATATATTTAAAATAAATATGAAATTTTAATCAGCATTTAATAAATATGATCAATAATAAATGTTTGTATTTTTAAATTTTTATTTACAAGCCATGGATGGCATAAAGCTTATGAAGGTGTTAGTCTTTTTCTAGGGTTTTTTTGGAGTATTTAAGAGAGGAAATCTATTCCACTAGAACTAATTTCAGCCAACATAATATTTTATTAAGATATGTCTAATTCTTTCTTTTGTATGTCTTGAATCAAAATCTGTTCACTAGTTTTTATTAAAATTGTTAATTACAACATATGACACATGAAATATTAATCATTTAAAATATATATCAAATTGTTAGCTTTGAGTAGTGGATTTGGCGTAATTATTAAAAATTAACCATTCAAGTATCAATATTTTTAAAAAAATTATCTATTAATAATCATCAAAATTATAAATATATTACTTTGCTGAATAGAATGGTAGTTATCCAGTTAATAATTAAAACATAACAATACCCAATGACCACATATCAACTTGCTTATCATACTCTTACTCTCTGAAGATCTCTGGTGCCATAAAGCTTATAGTACCAGTCTTTGTCATCATTCTTCTATAATCACATGTTTTAGAGTTAGAAAAATCAATCAATTTAATGGAATTCTTTTTTTCATCAATCAAAATATTGTTCGAAGTAATATCTCGATGACATATTCCTTTTTGATGTAAGTATTATATAGCTTTAAGTGATTCTATAATCACAAATTTAGTGTATTCCTCTAATTAATAAAAGTAAATATGAGATTTAATTCGATTTAGAATTGATGTAAATTTCGTACTATCTGTGCGTACTTTATTAATTAATTAATAAATTCATCCATTTATTTATTTACTATTTACTATTACATTAGATGAGTGATTTTGTTTTACAAAAGATTTATTTCTTAAACAGTAATAATGATGGGTGATATTAATTTAACTTTAATTTACATTAAAATAAAAAAATTCTATCAATTAATTAATGAATGACTCATTGCTTTCAAATTAATGAAATCTCTTATGAATTGGTATATTTTAATAAATGCAGAAGATTTTGTGGAAATTAACAACTCTATTTGTTGCTCGCTCTTAATATAAATTCAAAGCAAAGAAGATATTTTCAAGCAAAAAAAATTAACAAATTCTTGAGGTATATCTTGGATTTAATGTCAGATATTCTCTAACGCAAAAATATTACAAATTAATCTAATTTAATCAATGCATTGAATAAATAAGCCCAAATATATGATTTTTTGCTTGCTCAAAAATCGGTTTAAAACTATGACAATTAATTCTTTATCAAATTAAGATTTATTACCACTCATTTTATGGTGCTTTTCTAAGTAATCTTACAGTGAAAACCCAACAACATAATCTAATATTATATAGCATTTTTTGTTTTCAATAAATAGATCATAAGTTCTCACAACGTTTGGATGCTTTAAACTTTGTAATAAAAAAAATTCCCTAGAAATATTCAAAAGGTGTTCTCCATCTTTGAAGCCAATTGTTTTGACAGCGTATTCTTTTTAAGTGCTCACACATTTGCATCTACTTACTAATCCCAAAGATCCCTTTTTGAATAAATTTAGATCATTGAAATTAATTTTAAGAATATGTAAAGATAGTGATAGTAATTAAAGTAACGTACAAAGATATTTGTTTAATCAATTATACGCTAACTTTTGTTTAGAAAAGAAGCGAGCTTAATGTCCTTAACTTTTCAAAAAAAAAAGAATAAAAAATTAAAAAGTGTTATTCAAAGCTTAATTGTTCTGATTTTAAAACTACAAAAAAATATTAAGCTTTAAATCTAAAATGTTTTTACGAGAACCAAAATTTTTTAATATTTATAAAAAGGGGGGATAACAATTTTAAAAGAATTTTATCTCTATTAATTCATTATAATGCAAGTATATTTATTTACTTGTCCTATTTTTTCAAGGGTTGTGTATTTGTCTTGATAAGTCTTCCTACCAGAATTAGTAAGACTCTACTTCCTTAAGGGAATCGAAATTTTTAAAGAGCTTTTAGAAGATTTGCGTTTAGCATCAGGAGAGTATCCACCCATTCTACTTCGCTTATGAGGAGATGGCGATCTTGAGATATCACTTGAGGAATTTTCATAAGAAGAAGGATTAAGATAATCAAAAGAAATACTGGTGAAGCGAATGGAATTAGTTTAGTTATTCACGTATGCTGCGTTTTCTGATTCCACTTAAACAGAACTATTTTCTTTAAAACATTTTCTCTCTGTAAGTAAACCATCACTCCTTTATTCGTTTTGGTTGTTTTCATCATCCTCCATTTTCAAATTTTCATTTTGATTCTCATAAAAAATTTCATCTTCTTCAGCAATGCTGAAGCCATTATATTGTAAGAGCTCTGAAACATTAAGAGAATTACGCTCACAATCTAACCCCATATTTTTCAATGTATTCATCCAGTAATAAATGAGTTGTATATTGATGGTAGCTTGTACCAAATTTAAAGCTCAAAATTGTAAATGCTATTAAATACACAAGAAACTCTCTTTGCTATTTTGAGAGTAGTTTAATTCTTTCTTTGTTTATTCAAGTAACAGTGATTTTAATAAATATTCTGGTTTATATTTATTTATGGTCAATCAATCAAACATTATTTTTAAAGATTCTATCCAAAAGTTATTATTTTGCTAATTGATTCTGAAATAATTTGTATGAATCCTATTAAAAGTCAAATATTTAATATCTGTGGCTTTCTAGTGATATTACTAATAATTGATTTGGGTAGTTGCCTTCTATAGTTATTTATAATTCTTTTCTTAAATTAATTATTTTGTTGTTTGATGTCAAATATACTTTTTTCAATTTATCTATACATTCATTCATTCCTTCAAAAAATATTCATAGAAATAACTCTATAATATAATTAAATATATTATTTTTTTTTGTTTGTTTTCTTCTTTTATTCGTTTGTAGTTCAAAAGTTAATTTCAATTAAACCTAATTGAAAAATAATAGAAGTAAATTAATTTTTTTTTTTTGCTTCAATATCTACAATTTTCACATCTAATAGTTGATTGGTTTTTTTAAAAATGTTGATAAACACCAAAAGTTCTAATTTTAAAATACAAAAAATATAAAAAACAAACTTAAGTCTATGCATAAATAAATAAATCTCATTTTTTAGTTGGATAGATTCTTAAAATAAAATTAATTTTGTAGTTTCATATGGCTAATAAAAATGCTTTTAGGATACAAATTATATTATATTCAAAATAACACAACTAATAAATTCAAATCTTAATTAAGTAATATTAATCAAAATTATTTGTCCTCATAAATTACTTTCATATTAATTAAATCATCCATTATTTATTTATTTAATTAAACTAAATAAAATAATATAAAGTAATTAAATTTATAATAAAACTAGCTTATATTTATATAAAACAATAATAAAACAATTTTGATGTATTCAATTAAGTAAGGAAGGAGTACATCAAATAATTGGAAAATTTTAACATTTTAATTTTGTTTAATTATTTGTTCAATATGTGATTTTAGTAGATTATTTATTTAAGTATAATTTTTAGGTAGTAATTATATTTATTAGATAGAACATTATATTCAATTGAAAGCATGAGCAACTATTTCTAATTATTATAATTGTTCTATTAGATAATTATTATAATGATTTTTAATGTACAATATAATTTAATTTCCAAAAATAAGAAAGGCAGGAATGATTTCTGAAGTTTAACTAGACTATTCGCTCAGTCTTCTTAGTAATATTAGTTAATAAATTAATTTATTTTATTCTCCTCTGTTCCTTTTTATAGAGCTAAAATTCTTTATTCCTGTAAATAAGCTTCCATCTTCAGCAACCATGAATCTTGTAGTACATCTTCTACCTTTATATTCAATAAAATTGAAAAATAAAATTAAAGTTTTTAAAAATAGTCTAATGAAAGCATAAATTCAATGATTGTAACTTAATGAATAAATAATCTTTTTCATTTATAAATATAGACTGTGTAAGGTGCTAAATTATAATAAAATACATTAAATTTCTGCTTTTATCTTAAAATTAAATCTTAAAAATTGAAAGGATGTGAATTATGTATTTTTTATGATGGGGATTTTCCAAAATCTAATTTGTAAGCCTAAGCCAAATCAATTTTTTCAGATAAATTTAGACAAGAATAAATATTTGAATTAAAAATATCCCAAAATATCATAATTGTTAAAGTGATTTGTGGTAGATTGCTGAAAGCCAAATTAATTTTGAAATTTATTTGTTAATGATAAATTTCATAAAATAAACCACGATTGTGCTTTTATATCAGTAAACATCTACTTAATTCAAACTTTATTAATTTTTGTAATTTAAAATAAGAAATTAGATTTCAGTAATCTAATTTTACTTTACTTTACTTATTTTACAAAATATGATTCTAAAAGAAACCATATAATATTTTATCTAAAAAAAATCAAGGTTAAAAAAATGTTAAAAAGCTTAATCCTATTAATTAGATGCATACTTGCTCAGCTTTATTTAATGAATAAATTATTCAATTTTTATAAATTCATTTAAAATATATATGTCTATTTTTAGAAGCTTTTCTTATTTTATTTAACCATTTGGCATCTTAATATTTTTATGTACTGATTATCACTCATACGATCACACGATGCACAAATATAGTAATAGTAATTTATATAATTTTTTTAATTTTCTTACTGTTCAATCAATTAAAAATAAGATACTACTATATTTAGTCAAAGTATCGAAAGATACATAAATTGTTAATTTTCAAATTTAATTTTTTTCCAAAAGTATACAATTTAAGCTTGTATGTATCTTTAAATTAAAAATATTAAAATTAATTAATTACCTCATCCTGCTTGCTCTTTTAATTTTTGTACTTCTTAGCTAATTTTTCGTTACTGATTTCTTACGAAGCATCTGAAAAAATATGGATTTGAGTTTGGAAAGTATTGTATACCTTTTTCATAATTAAACCACTTTTAGGTCCAATCAAAGTTAGTATTTTGTTTGAAACTCTCAAACCGATTTGCAAGCTATTTTTTGACCTATCTTTTTTCGTTTTGCTTTTTTTGATTTAAATTTTAGAAAAGCTTTTTAAAATCTCCTTCATATCTAAAACAACATCATTTTTTGTTGGTATTAATATATTTTATTTAATCTTATTTATGATATGAATTTAGATTATTTTATTATTTTCTTAGTAGTAATCTATAGTTATTTATACTAAAAAGTTGCTTTCTGTATTTTTAATTGCATTATGTAGGATATTAAAAAGCACTTGCTTTACTCTTTTAGGAGAATTTATGATAGTTGTGATATTTTAAGGGTTCAATACTTAAATTGTTACATTTTTTTCTTCTAAAATAGATTTGAAATCATTGGTTAACTCATTAAGCAAATCCATCAAATCTATCACTTCCACTTGCAACTTGTTTCTTTAGATAGACTTTTACAAATTCAATACATCCTTCAGGTTAATTATTTTATTCATAATTATCTTCATTTATAGATTCAAGCTTTAATTTTTATTTAATATAGTTTCAAAATTATTTTTCAGCTTTTCTTCAGTTTCGATTGCAGGGATATCTAGATAGGCATCGTAAGTCATATTTTTTAAGCACTTCAGAGTTTATAAATAAAGAGATTCATATTAATTCAACCACTCCCTAAGCTAATTTATTTTCTTTTCTTAAGTCTAAAAATCTTTTTAAATACTTAACAAGACAAAGATATCATCACCTTCCATAAATGAACCAATAGTTACTCGACGAAAGACTTCTGCTTTCTTTTTGATAAAAAGCACACCTTTGAATTACTCAATTGTAAAATTTCTTTTAGGTGAATATTCAATTATTGGTTCTTCGTTTTCTTTATCCTCCTAAGCCGTTAAATTTTATTTAGAGTGAATTTTCATGCTCTATTTACTTTTGCTTAATTTAACTTCACTTTTATCAATCTCACTTTTTACATCATTTTATTTGTCATCTTTTTAATTTTTTTTGTGGGACGATGTTTTAATTTCTTTAATATTTACTTTTGTTATCTTATCATCAAGTAAATTGCCATCCCCTTCCATCTTTAATTAATAATCTTTACTTTTTTATTCATTTTCTTTTTTAAATATTTAGTAAGCTTCTTGAATGTTATTATTATGATCAATTTGATTTTATATAGGCATAATTTGAGGATTCAAAGCATTTTCATCGTTTTGCCTATCATTACTTTTAGCAGAATATATTTATAGCAAGTACCCATTAGATTTAGGAGATTGTAATTACTAAAATATATCATCATTAGTAATATGGTTGTTTTGCACATTATTATAATTATTATTAATGTTGCTCCCTTGAAAGCTTTAGATATTACTCATCTCATTTATACCATTTTCATGAGGTTATAAATTACTAGCATAGGGAAGAGTGCTATTTTAATTTGCACTTACTCCTCCTAATAATCCCAAAGCTGAACCAATATTACTCTATGGTGCATTGTTTTAAATTATACATATTTTTGCAGCTTCTTTTTAATCGTTTAGTTTTTTTTAATCAAAGCTATCTTTGTTAACTTTTTGCTTTTCTAAATGCTCTGCTTTACCTTGCAAATTATGATCTAAGTTCAAGATGCTACTTGCTGGATTTAAATCTATGAGACCTTATTAAATTTGATTCTATTTTTCGGCTTCCTCTTATTCTTTTTACATAATCAACTGAGCAGCTGCTTTTCTTATCCAATACTCAAGAGGTTTTTTAATTTAGTTAAAATCCAACAAATCCTCATGTTTTTTATTAACTTCGTCTACTAGCTCAAATTCAGAATTCTTAAACCTATCTAACATTTTTTTTTAATTATCTGCTTTGAGCATTCTCTTAGCTTAGTTATCAAATTTTTATACCTTTTAAAGCATTTCAGCTGTATCTTCACTTCTTTAGTACTTCATTTTCAGTATTAAAATTCCTGATTATTTAGACATTTAATGAATAAAATCATTTAAAATACACATATCTTTATCATCTTCCTCTACTTTTTCTTTAGTCTCATTGCTATCGTAAAATTCCTTTTATTCATGCCTGTAGTACAATATTATCAAAATAATCACAAAAAAATAAATTATTAAATCAAGAACACTCCTACTTTTATAAATTTCTCCTAGCATAAAGACAGTATTATGAAAAACCTATAAATAATAAATAATTTGAAATAATTTCCTATTTAATATGAACAAATTTATGATATCTGAAATAAAATACTATTTAAAATTGCTTGTTTATAATATAATAGTATTAATTAAAATAATTTATTAATAAACTTTGTTACATCAAGAACAGCTTTTAGATGCTTAGGAAATAATTAAACGCTCTTTTGTATTTAAAAGCGAATATAAAAATATGTTTATATTTATCTCATAACATTAGAGTAGAGACAATAACCATCTTTGTAATAATTAGCAGTAGATTAGTTTAAAATAAATAAGAGATAGTACAAGAAGCACTCTAAATAATTAGAATTTCTAAAAAATATCAGCAGATAAATAATCGAATTAATTAGCTCAAGAATAAACTTATATTAGTCTCTTTCAGCAATAATAAAGTATAAAAATGTAGCGATACTTATACAAAACCCAAAAATTGTTGACAGTATTTTTTATTTAACATTAATTATTTCAGCTATTTTGCTTATTTCTAAATTTGCCAACTTTTAATCTTTATTCATTTATATTTATATACTTACTTTTTCTTTAAACAAATGTAAATTAAAAAAGCTAATATTTATTAATATGTTTTTCAATTATTTATATAATAAAACCTTAACTGTTTGTTAGAAAGTTCTCCTTATTTAATGATATAATTTTTTTCAATTTTTTACAAGTAAATAGTTGCTGTAATAATATTCAATTAAGTTATTACATTTTAAACTCAGATTATCAATTTAACATTTTTTTAAATCAAAGTATTTCATCATATTAAATAATTTTCATAAAGTTTTTTTATTATATTTTCTGGTTAAAGCAAAATGTTCGTATTAATTAGCTAATATATGAAACTTAAATTTTTTGCAAAATTAGAAAAAAATATATTTGCAGCTTTAAAAAAATTAAAAAATAGTTCTTAAGATTTCTTAGGATTTACAAAATGTTAGACTAAGACTGAGTAAAAATTAAATAAAATTGATGAATTTGTTTTTTTTATAGTAATGACCAGAAATGAAAGGTAAAATTTATAAATATTGTTTATTGATTTGAGATATAAAAAAATATTTGTAAATATTTTATTTTTAAAATAATAAATATTCAACTATGTTTATAGTTAATTATAAATACTAAAGTAATTAATAAAAATAAGATGATTTATGATACTAAAATGGTTACAAACGAAGCATAAAAGCTTTTGATATTTCTTGTTAATTTCAAATCTAA
This sequence comes from Tetrahymena malaccensis 436, assembly GCA_000231845.2. Taxonomy (NCBI): domain Eukaryota; phylum Ciliophora; class Oligohymenophorea; order Hymenostomatida; family Tetrahymenidae; genus Tetrahymena; species Tetrahymena malaccensis. The sequence goes on along the minus strand of AFXY02001839.1, from coordinate 80,336 downwards.
AAATATTTTTAAATATTTCGTTTTTAAAATAATAAATATTCAACTATTTTATAGTTAGTCATAAATACTAAAGTAAGTAATAATAATAAGTTAAAAAAATAAGATTTATTATGATACTAAAATGGTTATAAATAAAATATAAAATTTTTTGATATTTTTTGTTAATTTGAAATATTAAAATATTTGAAAATATAGAACTTTAACAAGAATAAATATACAAATATTTTAAAAGAGAGTAATACTACATACAGTAAATAATAATAATAATACGTTTATAAAATAAGATTATGTATTTATTTATTTATTGATTATATTTTTGCAAAATTTTTATTTTTGCTAGAGAAATTCTAACTATTCAACTTTTCAATTTGTTAATTTGTTGAAACGAAAATATGTATCAGCTAGCATTTTCTCAAAAAAGTCAAGCTTAACCTACAAAACTAGCTCTTTGTTACTAATTTTAAAGTAAATTAGGATTATTAAATTACACAACTCCATTAAAACTTTGAGTGGCAGGGTTGTTAATATTCCTGCTTGTATTTTGATTGCTACTCTAATTAAGCTGCTAGTTGTAGGAGGTATCTAAATTTCCTTTATTGAATTGGGTACTATTTTGAGTTTGATTATAAGATTGATTTACATTAATTAAGTTATTTCTACCTAAAGTCGAATTCATTACACTTTAATTTGTTTAGTTAAACTTTAAATTGCTGATTCCTTAAGAGTTGTTAAATTAGACTTTTATTTTAAAAAAATTAGTTTTATAATGTTTGGATATGATTATTTAATTACCATTATATCCTCTCTATTCGTCTCCTTGAGTAACTTACTGCTAGTTTGTCGAGAGACGCTAATTTTATTTATATTAAGGAGGAATAAAGTTTTTCTGCATTTACAAGTCATGGTCATTATCTTCTTCAAACTAGTCATTTGTTTTTTTACTGACATCAGATTTTTCTTTCATTTCTACATTTTATCTATTTGTTATATTGTTATTTCTATTTTTGATTAATCAACTTGCTTAGAATCTTTTAAATTTACTCTTGCACCTCGTTACGATGTCTATAGGTAACTCCATCGCCAGCTGGTTTTCCAGATTCTCCATAAATGGGAAAAGGCCAAAGATATTAATTTTTACCAAAAACTTATTCCCAGTTATATTTAAATCCTAAATCATACTTTTTAAATAAAAGTCTATTTTATTTTTAATAATAATGCTAAATTATTACTTTCGAAGGAGCATCCAAAGGTTCCTTGTTTCTTTCTCTATCCAAATTTTCTAAAGTAGTCATATTCCTGGCAATTAAGCGATAGTGGAAAAGGAAAAAATTAAAGATAACAACAGAAAAAGGTATGAATATTGAGAAAGGTATAAGCACCCATAAATTTTCAGCTTTAAAATCGCTTAAATTGCTTAATATTTTCCACACATATGGTAAAAATCCACCTAAGATATACCAGACTGCTACGTTTACATAGAATATTAAGAGGAAAAAAAATTTTCTATTTTAAAATCCTATGCAATTATTTAACCAAGGACAATGATGATCCATATTTAAAACACATCTTCCACATATACTGCAGTGATGACATCTCTCAGGCTAATTATTATATTTAAATATTCATTATTATGTATAATTCACTAAGTAATTTTATTCACTTTAAAAATATGACATATTAAACAATATCTTCTTTTTTTGTGTTCTGGATCGTCAAAGTAGAAACCCTTTTTAAAATAAAAGATGGATAAATTTAATTAGAAATATAGCCTTATATTTTTATAGAGAAAAGAGAAGAGGAAGGATTACTCAATTGAAACAATTTTTTAAGAAGAAAAATAAAATTTTACCCAAAATGTAGGAATTTTGCCTGGGTCTGAAATCATAGTTCTTATTAAGCACCAAAACAACATTATAAATAGTAGATTGAAAACGATAAAATATAGATTTGAAAAAGTATGATGCTGCCCTAATAAAAAAAATTTTGGTGAATCAGTTTTTAAACTATTTGCAAATATTTTATTTTTGCTCATAAAATAATAAATGCTTACATTCTAAAAGATTTGGCTAAAAAACACGATAGATATCATAATACATGAACATTATAAAACTCAACACAAATAGAACATAGAATTATCCAAAAATCTGTGTCAGTTTAAGATTCCTATTCATGAAGTAAATAGCTTTTCTATTATTTATTTTTAATTTAAGGTTGATTGCTTATTTTCCTAAATGAAAAATTTTTAGTTGTCTCCTTTTCTTTTGAAGTTCAAAGCTATAATGATATTTATTTTTTGTTGTTTTCTGTACTTTTGGAGTAAAAAGATTAGAATGGCAATTAAATTATTTCAAAAGATATATAAAAAACAATCAATTCATTTATTTTGAATAAATACCTCTATTTTTTATTTCGAATTAAATTTTTTTGAAATGTTTAATTTTTAATTCAACTCTTTGCTTACCTTTAAATCTTAAAATCTTTTCAAATTGTATTATTATGAATGATAACAGTAAAATTAAAATGCAATCAATTAATCCATATCAAATTTTATATTTAGAATTTTTTAATTTGTTTAATTAAGTAAAAATTGAAGTTAGTAATATTTGTCCTAATTCCTACTGGCTTTTTCAAAATATCAAGCTTTTAATTTTTGCAAATTTAACATCAATACAATATCATTTTAGTATTAAATATTGTCTTTTTATGGAAGCATGTGAATGAAAAGTTAAAATGTAAAATCCTCAAAATTACTTTACAAAAATAGACTAAGTATCTATTTTTGTAGAGTTTTCTAGGCAGCAATTTTACAAGCATTTTGAGCTGTATTAAGAATGTAATATTTATTAATTAATATTAGGCTCAATAAAAATTATAATTTTTTTAAATAATTGATGGATAGATCTTTTTGTAAATTAAATATTTGGGGATTTTAGGAAGAAAACCAATTTATTTATAATCATCCGATCTAGCAAATAATTTATAATAAAAGATAATTTGTTAGAATAGCTATATTACCTAAACTTTATAATAAATTTTTAGTGATTAGATTATTTTATATTTATGATAATTATTAAAATTATTCAATCAATTAAAGCGAAGAGAATATTACATATACTAAAAAACTATCTGTTTACAAAAAATCCTTATCATTTATCTATTTTTTGGATATATAAGCCTTATAAATTTACTCTAATTCGAATTCCTTAAATTATATCTTTAAAGAAAGGTTATAACTCATCAAAAAATTTTACTACTTGCGTTAATATAATAAAAAAAATTGCATCTTAATTTACTAACATAATAAAGTAATTTACAGACAAAAAGAAGCATAAAACTTTTTTCTAAAAATAAGAACTTTAAACCATATTTCAGAGCCTTTAAAATTTATATAATTTGAATATCACTCAAAGCAAATTAGATGGAAAATACTCTTTTGTAGGATTCTTTAGAATTTTATTGGATTAGCAGTAATGAAGATAATAAGCTTCATTTACCAGATAATGAAGTATGTCAATTGTCTTCTAAATTTAAAAAGAGAATCGGTGATTCAGAATAGTATGAAGACTGTGAACTAAAGCTCTACAGTAAGAGACTATATATAATACAAGTAAAATACTAGTTTTTCAATAATTTTCATGTTTAAATATTCTTGAATATCTATTATGCTCTATAATATTTTTCTACTGATAGTAAAATACTATTTTTAAAACAAACAGAGAAATAATGTTATTGCCTTTTTAAAATTTTGCTTCGAAATGACATTTGAACTAGTCATAGAAGGTGACAAAGATCATGAGCTAGAGAATATTAAATAATCGAATTTCAAATCATTAAAAATTGAAAAAGACATGTGCGATTGTGAATTTATTAGTGCTGATAAGAAGGTTTACGTAGAATGGCAGAGTAAGCTTGCTGAGAGAATAACTTAAAAAAACTTCTATGCTTATTATGATGTAAAGAGGGTTATTGGAAGTGGTGCATATGCAAGCGTAATTAAAAATTTATTTACAACTGAAATGACATGGCTTTCAGCTCTTAAACAATAGATTTAATTTTTTAATACAAACTAAAAAATATCCAGTGATTTTTTATAAATTTTTTTGCTAATTATATAGGTGGTTATAGCTGAAAAAAAAGTTGATGGAAGTCTATTTGCTGTAAAGAGTTTAAGCAAGGCTCATATATATTAAACAACAGACGGGAAGGTAAAAAATCTTAAATATTTACAATGATCTTATTTTCAAAATTTTGCTAGAAGATTTAATAATTAATTTTATGCTTAAATTTAAAAGGCAGAAATAGAAAATGAATTAGCACTTATGAGACTTGTCCGTCACAAAAATGTGATGAGATTATTTGAAGTCTTCGATGCAGATAGTTCCATAAAGATTGTATTAGAGCTTGTAGAAGGAGGATAACTTTTTGATCTGATGAAAAAAAATCCAAATTTAACATGGTTTGAAATTGGATTGATTATGAAATAGATTCTTTCAGGTAAAAAATTTATTTATTTTTAAAAATATCACAAGTTCTTAATTTAGTAAATTAATAATTTTTTTTCAGGAATTTTTGGCATACTTTCTATTTTATTAATAAATTTATTATATTTGTTCTACAAAAAGGTCTCGAAGCTCTTCATAGCTAAAACATCATGCACAGAGATTTAAAACCAGAAAATATTCTGATGAGAAGTAAAGAAAGCTTAGATTTAGTTATAGGTGATTTTGGATTAGCTTAAAAAGCTGATTCTAAAAAATATCTTTACTTAAAATGTGGAACTCCAGGATATGTTGCTCCAGAAGTCATCAATTTAAAGGAAGACCAGACTCACTACGAAACATAATGTGATATTTTTTCCGCGGGCGCTATATTTTATAAATTGTAAGCTAATTGCTAGTTTATTCTTTTAAATAATTCATTTAAATTAAAATTTATTTCTTTTATAACAAATAGGTGTGTCCACAAACCCTTGTTTTAAGGAGTAACTCATGCAGAGGTGCTTTAAGAAAACAAGTCAGTAAACTTTAATTTAAATTGCTAAGATGTGAAGGATCTACCTCCACTTGCTTAAGATTTGCTTAAATAGCTTCTAAAATGTGATCCTAAATAAAGAATTACAGCAACAGAAGCTTTGAAACATAAATTCTTCAAAGATGTTACTGAAAAGGAAGGTGAAAGACATAAATCTCCATTTAAAGGAGATGTTGAGAAAATGAGGCACTTAATCAAATAAGAAAAGTAAAATAAAAGAATTAATTAAATTTGATATATTTTATATGTTTTATTTGGTACTTATTAGGAAGAGAAATGAAGAAATGCCTGAAAATTCGCCCTTGAAGATGAAGCAACCACTTATAACTGGTAAAACTAAACCAATTCAACCTCACTCAACTGTTACAAAGAGAGGTTCTTTTATCTAAGTCTAGTCCTCCTCAAATAACTCATCCAGAAGATCGTCTAAAAACTCAAATTTAGGATTAGGCTCTAATTAAAAGAAGGCTTCTTTAGATTCAATTGAAGAGGGTGATGAAGATTAAAAGAAAGAACTGGGTTCTGGAATCAAATAAATTGATAACAAAAGAAGAAATCTCATACCTACTTTGAATTCATTAAAATAATAACCTACTGATGGGATAAAATTAAATAGAGTAGGATTTAGAAGAGCTACTGTTGAGCCTCAAAGCGATACTACCATTAAAGGTGTAGAAGTAAAAGATCCAATTACCCCAGTTTAGCATCCTAGATAGAGAGGAAGTGTGAAATCAATAACACATATTATTGGAAAGAAATGAGTTTTTTTACTTAAACAAATAAAGCAAACTACAAACTATCAAAGCAAGAGTTTTAAGAAATAAAATAAATTTTGTCAAAAGAAAAAATAATCAAAAATATTTATCTATAAATTTTAAAAGACATATTAATTTAAAATTTTTTTATCAAAAATGTATTATTAAAATAGCTAAAATAATTAAATGAATGTACACGATGTTATATTATATTGTAATCAAAATATTTTATATGTTTATATGTAATTGTATATTTCTCTTGATATTCAATTATATTAAAAATTTATTACTTTTTTTGAATATTTAATGACAGCTTTGATTTGTATGGTTATTTATTCTCTTTTGTTAACTAATATTTTAATATAATTGTATGTTTACACTAATTTCTAATCTATAAATAATATAATATAAGCGACTACAATTAGTTGAAAATCTGATTAACTTTTTAAAATAGCTATCTATTTAAAAATAGCTAGGTAAATAAATATAAAATATAATAGCCCATCTTAGAATGTCATAAGAAGATTTATAATCTTTTCCTCATTTATTAAGCCGAGAATATTAAAATGATAATCTTAATAGTACTTTTAATAACGGTTAAAAACATTTAGCTGAAGGTTCTAACATTTATGAATAAAAACCAAAAAATTGTTTTAGGAAAATATTTTTAGCTGTAAGATTTTTACAAAAAAATTAGCGCATGAATAAAATTTACTATTTTTAACTGTATTTATTTAATAGGAAGAAGAGCTTTCATTGCTATTAACAGAAAATCAGCTTATAAAACTAGTTTTTTACATAGTAGTTTGGTTTTTCATTCTACTAAGTTTATCAGGATTCATATTAGCATTTAGTATAAAAGATTAGTAATATGATAATATTTAAGTTAAAATAATGAGCTATCTAGAAATAGCAATAGCTTTAATACTGCTTTTATTTTGGTACATGGTATAGAAATTAGATAGTTATAATAGGGGTCAGATAGATGAAACATTATACTCTTTCAGAAGAATAATATTTATATTATTTATAATAACATATTTATCACAACTTTCGCTTTCGATATACTCCTTAATAAAAACGCTACCAGAGTGGATGGAACATGGTATTAATATCAATTTATCATCTATAATTTACTTTATAGTTTCTGTTTCAATAATATCTAAAATATTTTATTTTTGCTTTTATTTAGTACTTGAATTAACTTTTAAATCAGAATATTGATAATATCACAACAAATACTTGCTTGTCCTATTTATACACATAATAATCAAAAATAAACTAATTCATAATAAAATTCTAAAATAATTTTAAACGCCTAAATTAATAATATCAAATTAATTCTAAAATGATAATTGTATTAAATTAATATAAAAAATATTGTTTGTTTTTAATAAATAAATAACTAATTTTTGTATGTTTAAAAAATAGAATTTTAATTCAACTATTTTATATGTAAATCATATTTTTAATAAATATTTTTAACAAATTTTTTTTTTAGCTTTATTAGAATAATTTTTATTTGGACTGATTTAATTATCTAGGAGGCAATTAATTGTTGAATCATCATCTTTATATTAATATCATAAATCTTAGATACATGAATATTCCTATATAAACGAAAACATAGTCATTTGAGGATAGATTTAGTAAATACTAGAATATATATAATATATATCAAGTATTAACTATATAATAGCTTATATTTTTCTCTACTTTATGAGAAAAATCATCAAATTTAATACTTAAATAAAAAAAATTTATGGAAATAATACGCAAAACAAATTTATCAAAACACTTTTTATTGATGAAAGTGACGTGATTTTAGTTCTGTAACCAGTCATTTAAAGAAAGAAGAAATAAAAGAAGGAAAATTATGAGAAATGCTACCAAAATTTGCTAATAATAATTAGCTAAAACTGGAAGCAAGCATGACTGATGAAGTTTCGTAACTTAAAAAATATAGTTTCTGATATGATAATTTTAATATCTCTTTAATGAGACATTTAGATATGTGATGGTTTAATGCTTAAATAATATTTCATCACTTAAAGATAAATCTGCAATATTAAGTTATAATATGCTTAACTTTTTTATTTTGTTTTTCTTTTTTATTACTAATATCGCACTATTCCTCCCCTACACTTTATGCTTATTTATTTTTTAGAAATTAAAGATTTCAATAGTTAATCCCTATATATTTACTCTCAATTTATTTATTAATTTATTTGTGGTCTAATAAAATTGATATGAACAAAACAAGTTGGGGAGCAGAAACTTATTGATTGATTTCTTTATTTGTTTGTTTGTTTATTAAAAATTTTAACTTTCTTTAATTAAATGAAATGCAATTTAATTAATATATGTTATAATCCTCCTAATTAAAAATATTATTAGAAAGATACGCAGAAAGTATTCTCTATCATGTTAAATTTATTATAATATGATGTTATATAAACTTTAATTTATTGCTACCAAAAGTCATTAATTTTTTCTTATCAAAATAATATAAATTAATCATCTTTATCCTTTTTTTTCATTCAAAATTAGCTAAATGCAAACAACTCGCATATAGGATCCATATCTTCTCTACTGATGAACAAGCATGGAATGATAGAAAATAAAATGTACTAGATAATGATTGTTTTGAATTAATGATCTATGTGCATGAAGGACAGCTTAAGGAAGAGTAGATAACATTAAAATAGCCCATTCTCAAAAAAAATACATTTTCATTATCATTAATGTGTAGTTAATTAATACTGCTAAAGCCAAACAATATTAAATCTTATTTATTACTTCTAGAAAAGTATTTATTTCGAAATATGGGGAATGCAAATCTTTATTGATTAAATTGATTATTGATAAAAGACCTTCAAAGATACTAAGATACAGTTTGAAATAATACATGAAATATGGGCTTGTCAAAGGTTAAATGAGTTTATCGATCTTTGTTCAAAGGAGATTCTCGTTGAGTCAGGAAAAAATGAACATTGGTTAAAAGGGTGGGAGACTTAGCATTGTAGGTAGGAGAAGGATATGGTGGGGGAAAGGCTGAATATTAACACATATCTGAAAAATAAGTATTTGAAGTGACGAACTAATAATAATACATCAAAAAAAACTTTTCAAAAGGCAAATATAGTTTAAAAGATCATTAGATAAAACAAATAAGAAACAAATTCATCTCTCAATAAGATAGTAACTAAGTAGCTCAGAAAGAAAGTAAAAAAATTAAAAGAAACAAACAAACAAATAATAGGAACAGAGGGTTGCTATTACACACTATTAAGAAATAAAGAAATAAAAAAATTAATAAAAAAATCAATAAAAACTAAAAGATAAAAAAGAAAGAAAAAATCTAAAAGAAAAGATTTCATATAAAAAAGATGCTTTCCAAGATTTTAAGTTCCAGATTACCTGCTAACTCCTTAGTTAGTATGTACAACCCTTCCTTCAGCTCTGTTGCTGGTGAACCCAAGTTCTTAGAAATGGTCCACCAATACTTCGATGCTGCTGCCTCATACACCAGAATCTCTCCTGATAAACTTAACTACTACAAGAAGGTAAATAGTTTATACATATCTAATATCATAATTTTAACGTTTATTTTTAATATTTTGAATATAGGCCGACTGTGTTGTCAAATTCACCATTCCCCTCGTTAGAGATGATGGTACTATTGAATCTATTGAAGCCTACAGAGCTCAACACAAGTTACACAGACTTCCTACTAAGGGTGGTACCAGATATGCTAAGGACATCAACATTCAAGTAACCAAGCATTATCCTTTAATACATTAAACAAAAATTGCATAATTCAAACAAAATAATGAACTTCTTTTGTAAATTCATATAGGAAGTTGAAGCCTTGTCCTGTTTGATGACCTTAAAGTGTGCTGTCGTTAACTTGCCTTACGGTGGTGCTAAGGGTGGTATTGGTTTCAACCCCAAGTAATACTCTGCTAGAGAAATCGAATCTCTCACCAGAAGATACACTCTTGAATTAGCTAAGAAGGGCTTCATCGGTGCTGCCATCGACGTTCCCGGTAATAAGATTAACCTTTAACCAACTACAAACTATAATATGCATTTTCGAAGAACAAATATTGCTTTCGTTTTAAATATTTTTCATTTTTCCAATTCGAATGTAATCTACCCACCAATAAGAATGGAAGATTAGCAATAATGAATATTTTTATTTTAAAATGCTTTACTGTTATCTAATCTATTAAATTTATCATACAATAGGACCTGATTTGGGTACTGGTGAAAGAGAAATGTCTTGGATGAAGGATACTTATCAAACGTACTTGCTATTTCATTTTTTATATTAGCTAGAAGATCTATTTCTCTTAAAGAGTTTGAATGGTCTTCTCAAGAATTACACTTTATACTAAATTTTGTTATTATGAATAAAAAAGCTTCTTCGGTCACAAGGATATTAATGCTCACGGTTGTGTCACTGGTAAGGCTCTTAACTAGGGTGGTATCAGAGGTAGAACTGAATCTACTGGTCTTGGTGTAAGATATTTTTTTTTTTTGTTTTTTGCATTTTCAAAAAAGCAATTAATTTAATTGAACCTATTTGAAGATGGTTTAAAAATAACTATCAATCATTTTATTAACTCATTTATCTTTAAAAAAGGTCTTCTATTGCACTAGAGATCTCCTCAACGACAAGCCTCTCATGGAAAAGTTCGGCGTTGAACCTGGTATGAAGGGCAAACGGTAATAGAATTTACATATATTTATATTTTATTTAAATATTGGTTGGTTGGCTGACAGGCTTAATAATATATAAGATTTAATTTAAAAGGAGATGAAAAAAAGATTTAAGCAATATTAAGCATATATAAATTAGATGTTTATTTCATCATCAGAATCAGGAAAATATACTAAATAAAAATCTTTAGAGTATTAATTAAATTAATTAAGAAAAGGAAGTGTGTTGATAGAAAGAAAAAGAATAATCAAAGAAATAAAAAGAAAGAATGAATTAATAAATATATAATTAAATAATAATTAAAGATTATTAGATCATCATCAAAAAAATATCTGATTAGTTAGATCAATCAACTCTTTTAAAAATTTATCATTTACAACCAATAAAATAAATAGAATTACTGAATCAAATATATTTCATCCTTCAATTTCTAATTAATTTTATTATAATAAAATAGTTTCATCATCTAAGGTTTCGGTAATGTCGGTTACTGGGCTGCTAAGTTCATCACTGAATACGGTGGTATCGTTACTGGTATTGCTGAATGGGATGGTTCCATCTACAACTCTAAAGGTATTGATATTGAAGATCTCTACTAATATAAGTTAAACAAGAAGGGTATCAAGGGTTATCCTAGAGCTGAAGAAGCTTTCGATAACGAAGATGCCATCTACAAGGAATGTGATGTCTTCATCCCCGCTGCTTTTGAATAAACTGTTAACAAAAATAATGCTAACAAGTTCAACTGTAAGGTCATTTCCGAAGCTGCTAATGGTAATTAAATTAAATTCTTATCAGCCTAATTAATAAGTTATATTAAAAATAATATATAGGTCCTACTACCATGGCTGCTGAAGAAATCTTAACCAAGAAGGGTGTTGTTTTCTTCCCTGATATCTTAGTTAACGCTGGTGGTGTTACCGTATCTTACTTCGAATGGCTTAAGAACTTAGACCACATGAGACCTGGTAGACTTACCAGAAAGTGGGAAGAAAAGTCCAAGCTCAATCTCCTTCACGTCATTTCAGACATTACTGGTCTTAAGTTACACTAACTCGAAGAAAAGCACAAGAATCTCCTCAGAGGTGCCACTGATGTAATAAATTCTCTTTTAAACTTAAATTAAAATTAGAGTGATTTAGCAAAATCTACAAATAATTAGCTTAATTTTATTACAAAATAAATAAATAAATAAAAGCATTAATACCATCAATCATAGCAAAACACTCTAAATCAATATAAATAAAAAAACTTAGCTTAATTAAAATATTAACAAATCTTATTTAAAAAAAACAGAAAGATATTGTCTACTCTGGTTTGGAAGAAGTTATGTCTGTTGCAGTCAAGGAAACCAAGGAAACTTGCCTCGAATTACACTGCTCTATGAGAATTGCTGTCTACGTTAATGCTATTAGAAAGGTCCACTAACATTTCGAAGTTGCTGGTATGCCTCTTGCTAAGTGATCTAAATTTTAAAAAATCTATTAACATATTATACACTTCTAACTTAAAAATTTAATAAATGTAACTATCCATCAAATTTATATTTTTTGTGTAAACATAAGCAGTTAGTTCGTTTATTCAAATCACAATATCCCTTCAATCGCTCTCATACATTTATTTCTATTTTACCAAAAATAATATCAGTAGGTTTTAAAATAAGTCTTTTATTAAAAATAAAAGTAAAATTTGATAGCCTACAAAGAAGTATGAATACAAAAAAGAAAATAAAAAAACACCATCATACTATTTTAGAAAATTTAGTGTAGAAATATTACTAAGACAGATATTTACTAGTCTTTTAATTAATTAGTATTTAATTCAAAAAAATTTTAATGAATTTTAAAATTAGCAGAAAATAATTTATTTATTTATTGCTTTTCAAATTTAACTAATTTAGTTAATTTGCAAAAGATAATTATTAACATATTGAGATAAATCTTTAAATTTTCATTAACTTAAAATTTGTGGACAAATTGTTGTTTGTTAAGATGCTTTATTTAAATAATTATTTTCTATTTAGTATTTGAAGGAATTAAAATAAAATTGAGCTATTTTTCGAATTTATTGAATTATTTATTTGGTTTCATATTTAATATTTTTTCTTATTTTCATACAATAATAAATTTAAAAGTTAGAATTTAGAAATAATATGAAAATTTACTGAATAATTTTTATAAATAAGCAACAGCACTGTGATTTGATTTTTATGGTTTATTTTATAAGATTTAATAACAATATTCTAAATTAAGCTTTTTATGAAAATAATTTAAATTAAAAAAAATATTATTTTTATAATTAATTTAATTTTTAAAGTTGATAGAATAATTAATTTAATTTTTAAAATTGATAGAATAATTAATTTATATAGGTTATTAAAATATTTTTTTATTCCTTTCACTTTTTTTAATTGTTTTTTAGAATTATTTACAAATAATGAATGCATCTAACAATAATTTAGTTTTTTCTTAAAATTTTAATAATTAATTATTTATTTTTATAAAAATTTTAATATATTTTTATTATATGAGGATTAATAAATATTTTTAATAATATTAATTAATTTTCATGATAGACAGTAATGTTTAATATGTACTAATTAAAATTCGATTCAACATTTTTTAAAACCTTCTTACTGCTACTGGGGTTTATATATTAAAATATCCTAATTTTTTTTTAATGTTATCATTTTTATTTATTAAGCTTTATTATGCATAGAAGTTGGTTATTACTGTTTTTCCTCCTCTAATTCATTGCTACCATCATTCTGATTTAATTAGTTAGAGATTTTTTAATTAAAATTATTGTTTTCTGTTTATTATGTTAGTTAACAACTTTTCATTTAGCTAACATTGTGTTTTGAAACATTAAGCTCATTTATTGAGGATAACATTTTTTGACTATTATTTTTTGTATTTATGGATTCAGGTATTTCAAACTATTAATTTGTTTATTTCTTTAAAGTAGATTATGAATTTTATTCTATTTCTTCTTCCTAAAATATTTTTACTTATTTTTGTAATGTGATTTTACAAGAATCTTCATTGCTTTTCATAACCCTTTTCTTTTTACTTATTTCATTCTAACCATTTAATATAATTTAAAAACTATTTCCTATTTATTAATTCACTTAATTAGCACATTTAACTATTTATAATAAGCAACCATCGCCAAAATCATCTTGGAAATACTACTCAATTTATTTATTCTTACTTTACTCTGCTTAATTCATTTTTGGCTTAAATGATTAAAAAATAAATAGTTTTGGTTATTATTTTGATTTAGTTGAGTTATAAATCTCTTAAATATAAGAATCATTGATCAACAACTTTTTTAATAACTAAATTGCTTTGTAATATAGAGCTGAATATTCATATAACTAATTAGAAAAAGAAGATGACTTGCTAATTCCTTTGATTCCTTAAGTAAAATTTAACTCCAATTTGCAATAGAAAATAGTGGTAATTATGTCTATACATCTCATTTCATCTATCACTAGATTAATTAAGAAACTATTATTAGAATAATAAATCTCATAGGACCACTGTCTTATTATAACCAAGCTATTATTAGGATTATCGAAGAAATTAGCTTTATCTAAAACTCCTTTATCTCTAAAGTTTACTATATACTTAACATTACCATCAGTCAATTAAATTTCTTTTTTTTCTAATTAGTGTGTTTAGATTTGTGCTGAAAACATTTCTGATGGGCTACAAGAATACCTAAAAAGAAGTTTACCCTCAACAATCATTTCAAGCTTCTGAAAATGTTCTAAATCTTAATATGTATCATAAAATTTTTTGATGCACCCATTTAAGGTATTCTTCAATTTTTGAAAAATATTCTAATTTTGCAACAATTATTTCATTTTTGTTGATTGATCGATCGATCGATTTATTAATTCACTTAAAATTACTTTAATATTCCGCGAAAAATAAATCAAAACTTTTTTTAAAGATAATAAATTATTTACTATCTTTGATAAACTAAAACAAATAATTCAATCTAAACCAATTTTTGTAATAATTTATAGTTTATACAATTTTTGCAATATTTTATAATAAGTCATTAATAAAATAAAAATGAGCACTCTTTTAAGTGAAAGAGACATTAAAATTTTTAAAAGTAATATAGTTTCAGGTCTATTTGATGGAATTATATTTGGGACATGCTTTGGAGGTATTTATGGGCCAGTAGCTTTATACTAACCTGGAATATAAAACAATATATATAAAAAATCTATATATAAATATATAGGAAAATCAATAGTTAAAAGTGCACCATTATTAGCAATGACTTGGTGTGTTGGAGATATTTGTGATAGTAAATAAATAGGCCCTCTTGGAAAAGGGGTAATTACATTTACATTAGCTATTGCGTATCTTAGCTTGGCAAAATTTCCATGATATGAAAGATATAAATTTTTATCACATTATATTATATAAATAAAATTAAGAATTTGAAATTTAGAAATTTCTTTCTAAAATATAAGATGTAAATAATGTTTTATATAAAATAAATATATATAACTTATTAAATCATTTTTTAATATTCATAAAATTATTTAATTAAATTTTAAATTATAAATTAATACGGCTGCCTAATTTACAAATATCAGCTCATTCTTTTTCATTATATCTTAATTATGTAAGCCTTTCACCTTTTAACATTAAAAACATGGATAGATTGTTTGCAAATAAATTAAGTTTTATTCATGTAAAAGTTTTTAGCTCAAATAAAACTAACTATCTACAACAATTTTAAAAGGAAAGTATTAAATTAGATATTCTTTCAACTTGATAATTTAATAAAAAAGCATTTTAAATTAATTTCATTTTTAAAACCCCAAAAATATTTCAAAGTTTTAAAGATAATAGAATGTACAAGGTAAAATCCTAAAAAAAATATATCAGATAGAATAACTAAATATTTATATATTATTGGAGTTAATAAAAATATAAATAATAAATGATCAATTATTGAATGTAATAAACTTTTTTAGATTTCATCTAAAAATATTTAAAAATTTTGGAAACTGCAAAATAATTAACACAAAATTGATTTTTAAGATAATAAATTGTTTGATATTTATAAAATATTTTAGAGTTTAATTTATTTAAAAACTAAAATAAAATTAAATAATATTTTGCTACATTTTGTTTATTGTAAAAAGCTTAGTAAAGAAATATAAATAGCTCTTCTAATTTCTTATTGATTGATGTAGTTGGTAGTATTAGTAATTTTTAGAAAAATCAAAATTTTTTATAATAAATTAAAGTTAAATTAATTGGATTTAAACTCTTTTGAAATTAAATAAAATGTAATCAGATCATATTCAATATTAAAAAGGAAGTTACTAAAATGCTTAATTTATTAATCCTGATCAATTTATCATCGATGACGAATTCAATTATGAACCATCAAATCTGAACTAAACTGAAATATACTAAGATAGCGATAATGAATTTCAAATGAGCAGCCCACCTAATAACAAATAGAAATAGATTAATAAATTAAATAGAAAGCGTGGCAGAGGACGTCCTCGTAAAAATTAAGCTAATAACTAATTCGAAAATATAGAGAGTCAGGAATACACATAAATGTTTTCATAATCAGTACAGCAACTAGGAAATAATGGAAAATAGTATAATTACACTAGGAAATACCCAAAAGATCATATGAAATAAAACATGATTAAACTAGAATCTAAAGTATTAAGACTTTTTCATGAAATACAAAGTGTATATGGTAGTTCGGGTAAATTTGTTAATAGAAGCGATGGTGATTATATAGATAAATCTTTTTGCGATTAATATGATATATAAAAACGCCTAGATTGGAATCTAGTTTCTGCTGAAACTGGTTATAATAATAGTAGTGTCTTGTTTAGAATATACTCATTTATAGGTGAGTAAATTAAAAATCCATCTGACCCTTTTGGTTAAGAGTTTATAAGTTTGTCTGTTGAAAATTTTATAGTATCCTTCTTCCTTGACAAAGCTATTGACTAAAATCAGTATTAATTTTAAGATTTGGTACAAGATAATTTGAATCATAATCCTAACTTAAGGTTTTACTAACTTGCGTTGGATGATCTTTGCTAAATACTACTTTCGGATATCTCCATTTCGATTTATTCAGATTAGGTATTAACACAAGTGTCATAATATATAAAAATTCTTAAACAACTATCTAACTACATCCCCAACAACAATTATAATTAGAGCATATTACCTTTAAAATCTTATTCATATAATGTTTCTGTAGAGTCTTTAAAATAGATAGAGATAATTTTACCGTTTTAGATGTAAAATTATAATTTTGAACTAATTGATCTTTCATAAATAGAAATAATAAGATATTTTAATTTGCAATGGACAACTCTTATAGAATAAAAATTTAGATATCATGGAATATACATTTAGTACTATGTTTGAAGCAATCATGCAAATTACGTTTCTAAAAATAATTAACTTATATAAACATAATTAATATATATATATTAAACTTAATTAAATTTCAAACGAATAATTTTAATTATTAAAGAAATTCATGCTACATGTTGCAAACTAACAATCCTTTCTAATATTATCTCAATTTTTTATCTTTTGCTTGTAATAGATAGACTGTCTTATAGAACAAAAATTTAGATAACATTTAATATAAATTTAATGTTTGTTTGAACATAAAACATTTTAGCCTAATCATAAGGATAATTATATTTATAAAACAAAATTAATATTATTATACAATTAATTAATTCAATTCCAAAAAATATATTTATAATTGTCAAGAAATTCGTGTTACTTGTTGCAAAAAATCTTTTCTAATATTATCTCAATTTTTTAGCTAAATAATTTATGAAGCAACCAAACTATTTTTAATTATTTGAGAAAATGAGCTGATAATTTTTAAATTGATATTAATAAATCTTAATAATTGATAACAAAAATTTTTAAAAATATATTAATTAGATCCTTAGATATAGGTTAAAAAAATCTTATTTAATAAATTTATTATTACGGCTTAATATTTTTAACTAGTCATTTTTAAATATTATTTTAATTTATTTATAGTTTTAGGAATGAAAAAAATAAAAATGTTAATAAAGTTGTTAAGAGAATTTAATAAGAATTTTTAAGGCCCAGTAAGATTTTACCTTGCTTTTACGATAATCATTTGATGAAAATTGATATTTTGAGTCCAGCAATTTTAAGGAAGAGAAGGGTAAATTGATAAATTAAAAATGAAAAGATAACTCACCAAGATAATATTTCGATTATTTGTTTATTAATTTTCAAAGATTAGAAAATAATAAATTATGAATGAATGAATGAATGAATGAATGAATGAATGAATGAATGAATGAATGAGTGTATGTATATATCATTTATTTTTAGTAAAAGTTTATTAAAACTCAATAAAAAATAAGAATTCTTAATTAATTAAATAGATTTTGTAAAAGATAACATAAGTTCATAGATAAAATATAGCAATTTAATTTAAATTAGGGCTAGAAAGGTCATAAAAAACGAACGATATATTAGATGAAAAGGTTAAGGCAGGTAGCTGTACTTTTAGGTTTTCTAACTATTTTTGAAATTATTTCTTTTGTAGAAGCTTAAATTCCTACATTAACTCATCCAGTAAATATTGCTAATTGTGTTGAAAGTATACTGGATAACAATGGAGTTGAGAGATGTCAAATTTGCTAAGCAGGTTTCACTAAATCTTATGATATGAGTTAATGCATACTTTCTACTTTAAAAGGCTGTATTTGGTAATCTAAATGGGGATGCTTAGAGTGCTAGTGTGGTTTCGTTGCCACTTACGATCTTACTAAGTGCGTTTAGCAAAAAATCGAAGGTTGTCTTAGATTAGATAAAACAGGAAACGGGTGTATACAACCAAAAATAGGATATACTGTTGTCTATTCTTAGAATAATGGTGTATTTTCCTATCAATCTATTTAGCCAGATTAAGGCTAGTATTGTGGATGGTAATTAACTGGAGCTACTGGATGTACAATGTGCTAAGTAGGGTTTTACTTAGAAACTGGGGGTAATAGTTGCAAAAAACTTTCAAGAAGATTACAAAATGAGCATTCTTTTTGGCTTACATCCAACGATATGACTACTCCTACTACAACTATATAAGTGATACCAGGCTGGTAATCAGTTATGTTAGGTCTCACCAATGCAGGTGCATTTGAAGCTGCTATAAGTGGATGTGTTTAATATGATGATTTTAGCAATAGGTATAGTAATGTTGCACTCTGTATTTAGTGTAGTAAAGGGTAAGTTAAGACTTAAAACTAATTATAGTGTGTGAGCGGTGATAGTTTATGCGACTACGCAGATAATACTACATTTAAGTGCATCAAGTGCAAAGACCCTCTAAATTACTATGCAGATTAAAAAACAAATAAGTGCTTGATGAGAAATTAAATGTTTGATAATTGCTCAATACGCTTACCTACTGCAGACAAATGCGACACTTGTAATTCAAACGGTTATATTTTAGATGCAAACTAAAAATGTATTTATATTGATAATTGTTAAGTAAGTGATGGAAAAGCATTGTGTACGACTTGCAATTAACAATTCTACCTCGATGTTGGAAATACTGTCTGCTCACCTCTTCCTCCTAATTGTTCTGTAGGTAGCGGTACTACATGTACTACATGCAATACTGGATACTATAAAGGAGCGGATAATAACTGCTACTAAATGACTCCTTACTGCGCAACAGTGGATCCAACTACTCATGTTTGCACTGCATGCTAAACTGGATATCACATATTTAATAATTCTTGCTATTAAGATATAACAAACTGTGTAACTTATTTTACATCAGGAATTAATGGGTGTTAAATTTGCTAAAGTATGTATACTCCTTCTCCTGATTTTTCAGTTTGTCTTCCACATAACCTCTAGTTCTAAGAGTACTGTTAGAGCACTGATGGAAAAGGAAATTGTTAGCAATGTTAATCTCTAAAATATATTCCTTAATGCTTAGACATAACAAATGCAAATCTCTGCTTAGTCAGTGACGGTAAGGCCAACAAATGTATACAATGTTTGCCAAATGCCTTCCTAAATAGTAGTAGTATATGCTATCCTGCTTATTCATAATGCCTTCGTACAGATGGATAAAGCAAGTGCATGTAATGCTAAATGGGCTACTACCCTGATGCCACTACATTTTAATGTGTAGCTATTGCCTCTTGCTCTGTTTCTGATGGTATAACAAATCAGTGTTTAGCTTGCTAATAAGGTTATATTTTAGTCAATAATTAATGTTAATTATACATAACAGGCTGCATTATTTAAACATCAGATGGAACGACAACAACTTGTCTTCAGTGCTAATCAGGGTATGCTAAAAGCGGAAATACCTGTACTTAAATCCAAAACTGCTAGATTTCTGATGGTATATCAAATAAATGTTACTAATGTGTACCGGGTATGTAATTAGATACCACCTCTTCAAGTCCTACTACCTAATGTATTGTTTTTAACCCTAACCCAATTTATTAGCCTCCTTAATTTTGTAGCGTTTTTTATATGTATATTCCTGGTACAACTAAATTAAAAGACACTGTTTGCACAAGTTTATATCTAAAACCTAGTTATGGCTATTGCTTATAATGCTAGAGTCCGCTTGTTCTTTAACTAAGTATTGATGGTACTACTTGTGCTAATTCTTCTGCTGTAACATAGTCTTGCGTTAATATTAGTACTATAAGTATATTAATAGATAATTGTAGGGTTTATGATTTTACTCCTGGAAAATGCAGAATATGTGAAAATAATTATGCACCTGATGTTAATGGAAATTGTGTAATCTAACCAGCAATTGGTAACTGCTAAAATACAATAGATCCTGCAAATTTTAACAATTCTGTTAATTGTAAAATATGTTTACCAGGTGTTTACTTAAATGGTAATACATGCTAAATAGCAGTTTAAAATTGCCAAACATATAATGCTTCTGGATGCAGTGCTTGCTAAGCAAATTTTGTTTTAAGTTAAAATTTATGCATTCCATATGCTGGCTAATTGTGCACAGCATATACTGATAATACAAAAGCTTATTGCTCAGCATGTAAAGCTGGATATACTTATCAATTACCTTCTAATCTTAATGTATGTCTTTACAATCCATATTTTGACCCAAGCACGACCTGCTCAAATATTGTGATTAGAGATCCAATTAATAATCCTTATTGTTTAAATCTTAGTACTTTACCTGATCCTAACTGCTAAGAATATGATTCAAGTGGTGTTTGTTCAAAATGCAAGGCTAATTATCTTCTTTAAAAATCTACTAATAACTAAATTTACCTTTTATGTGTTGCAAAATCTGCCAACTGTTCAGCTGTAAATAGCAACGGTAAAGTATGTTAGACTTGTGCACCGAACTATTTGCTAAATACATCTTTTAATGGAGCAGATTGCATTTAAGTGAATAAATGTATCTTACCAACTAATTAAGGTGATGGCACAGGTTGCTAATAATGTGATGTAGGTGGATATTATCTTGATCCAAGTAGATTTTTGTGCAAGTAAATCACAGATTGCGTAAAAACAGATGGAATAAATCCGTTCTGTTTATAATGCATTTCATTAAAATATCCTTCAATTGGTGGAGTTTGTGTTGATTTAAACATGAATGGTTGCATCTAAAGTTCTGGAATCAATTAAACTTGTAGTTAATGCGGAGATACATATTATTTGAATAGCAATGGTGTATGTTAGCTTGGTACAGTTCTTAATTGTTAAAAATTCAGCCCACTTAATAGCCCAAATCAAGCAAGCGTTTGTGCTTAATGTTAGCCTGGTTTTAAGCTTAATGCTTTATTTACATGTGATTAAATTCCTAATTGTGCTTAATCAGATGGATCAGCCACTGCTGTCTGTACAAAGTGCTAGGATTACTTTTATTTCAAGACTTCAACTAAATAATGCCTTCCTCCAGATAATCCTATCAATTATTGCCGCATATACACTGACGATACCTAATAGTGTAGTTAATGTGATATACCCTTTTATCTGGTAGGCTAAATATGTTATCCAAGATCTAACAAAAATGATTACTGTAAAGCCTATTCTCTTATTGATACACCTTGTGTTCTATGCTAAACCTAAGGAATAGGTGGTGTCATTGTTTAAGATGACCACTCTCTTAAAAAAGGTTTTTGTAATCCTATTACTATAAACAATTGTAGTGTTTATTAGTAAAATAGTCCTAAATGCTAATTCTGTAATTAAGTAAATGATGGATAATAGGGATGGTTAGTTTAATCAAAGAATTACTGCAAAGATGTAAGCCAGATGAATTGTATGAACGTAATATTTCTAAAAATAATTTTATTATTTATATTTATTTATTTACTTATTTTTGCTTTTTAAAAAGCTTAATCCTTAAGGCACTAAATGCTCTAGTTGCTAATAAGGAGTGAATGCCTACTTAAAAAGTTATGGTTAATGTTTTCCTCTTTGCACAGGTAACTAATATTTAGTTCCTGCTGCAAATACTTAGAATCCCCCAACATGCTAAAGCTATACACCAGCTAATATCGCTAATTGTGATTAACCTGATCCAGTAAACGACGCTTGTCTTCTTTGTACCTTAGGTTATGTATTTAATATAACAACCAAGACATGTCAGTAAATGTAAGTTTCTAATTGCATTAATAATGGAAGTGAAAGAGGCGAAACCTGCTACTAATGTGCACCAAATTACTACTTAGTAAAGAATGCTTGCATTTAATCTTCTCCTATTTAAAACTGTTCTACCTATGTAATAACAACTGGCTTGTGCGGATTATGTGCTAGTGGTTATTATCTAAGCGCAGACTTTAAATCTTGTAAACAAATTACTGCTCAAAATTGTAAATATAACTAAATAGATTCAGATAATTGCTTACTTTGCAAGGATAATACATACACTATATCCTAAGATGGAAAAGCATGTTTTGCAGGTAGGGATACTTCTCATTGTATAGTATCTTCAACTATTTCTAATACTTCTGAATGTTCTATATGCGAATCAGGGTATATTCCTGTAACAGGTAAATAAGCCTGTATATTAGATATCTTTAATTTACCAGGGTGTTCTGCTGTTTAAAAATTGGCTAGTAATACATACTATACTTGTAGTGCGTGTTAACCTAATTATAACCTCAGAAATAATATTTGTATTCCTTCTTAGGGTCTAAGTACTTGTTATGTTGCAAACTGTTAATCATATTCTTCTTACTTGTATGACTCTGCTACATGCTAGTCTTGCATCACCATATAAGATGAAAAAGGAAAATACGAGCTACAAAATAATACCTGTGTTTTTGTTCAAACTGGTAATAGTTTAACATTTATTATGATTCTATTAATAGGATTAATATTTTTAGTATTTTGAAATAGATGTAATTTAAAAATATATTTTATGTTTTTAAATAATGTAAACAAATGATGTAATCTTACATTTTTTATTAATAATTTAATTTTAATCATTCTTTTAATTTCTCAAAAATATTTCTTTCTACCTTACTTATAAAAAGTATTAGACAATTTAAAGTTTTCTTTAAAAATTTTTAAAAATCTAAGTTGCAAACTTTATATTTTTTCTTTCAAAATTTCAATAATATGGTAATATGCATTATTAATTGCGGTAATTATAAATTATAAATTCTATTCTAAAATAGCAATTCCAAATTTAAATATTTGTTTGTCAAATTTCTTTGCAAAATATAGCCATATTAAAATGACTAGATTTTAAAATGGTATTTGGCTATAAATTAAAATAGTTATAAGATATATAAATTATGATGCTTCACAAAATATAACTAGAACTATATCTTTATTTAATATGAGCAAATTAGAACCTAATTTAATAAATATAAATGAAAAAATAGTTATTAATTTGTTATTATGTTATTAGAACAACTGATGATATATTTATTGAAATTTTAACAATAATTACGAAAAACATTTTTATAAATTAAAAAATAGATTTTTTATTAAATTTAGAGTATAATTCATTCACTTGTATTCCATTTTAATTAATTATTTAAAACAAATTGTAAAAAAAATAAATATAAATATTTGAATAATAATTTTACTTGTAATTTAATCCATTCAAATACTAAATAATAATTTAAAGTAATATTTATTTTTACTGAAAACAAATTAAATTTATCTTTTAAAAAATAAATTATGAAGCTAAATCAAATGGCCATCCTTATTTTTGCAGTTTTAGTAATAAGATAGCTTTTAGCATAAAACTTCCAGTAGTGCGATATTTAAAATTAGTATTATGACTTATCTTCGTAAAGCTGTGGAAGTTGTTAGGAATTTTGCAATTCTTGTACAGATTCTAATAACTGTCTTAGTTGCTAGGCAACATATTTTTAAGTAAATACTTCAATAAGGCAAGTAAAAAATTTTTTTTTGTGGTAAATAGGATGATACTTTAAAATAATGCGTAAAATAGTGCCAAAACAATTAATTTTAACAAAATTTCTTTTAGAAATGTGTTGATTGCGAAATAGATAATTGCTTAAAATGCGAATCGAAAAATCAAATATGTGAATAATGTAAAACAGGTTGGCAATTGTCACAAGACCAAAAATTTTGTTAAAAAGTAGAATGCTTAGAAAGCGATTTCTATAGCTACGATAGAGATTCTGGCTTTTGTACAACAAATTGTCCTGAATTTGTAGAGTATGATTAAAGACTTTGTGTTAGTTTAAAAAAATTTAGTGGAATAAAAATGGTAGCTCCAACAATAAGTATATTGAATATAAACTAGATATTCTATTATGAAAAACAAAATGGGGATTAAATAGTAAACAAATTAGCAAAATAATGTATTAAATTTTATTTCAAGATATTTTATTTTAATAAAGCTAATAGCTCTTGGTATATCATAAGTAGTGTTCTACTCATTTTAAAATCTGATTCCAATACTCTAGATAGATTTATAAGGGGATTATTAATAGGCTTTTCAAAATAATAGTATTATTTTCTTAATTTCTTAAACTGAGTTAAAAGAAATTAATTTAGAAGAAGGAATTATTTAGATAAATAAATAAATTTAAAGTTAAGCTGTGTAGGGGTTTTCTAAATACAATTTCTACTAACTTTTAAGTTCTACTTTTAGGGTTTATAATTTCGAATCACAATTAATTTAAAATTATACATTTTAAAATTTATAATATGTTAAATATAATTTTTATTACCTTGAAGGTACATAAAATGAAAATGATTAAACTTAACCTATTTCAAATATTGATCCTGATGAACAATAAGATTTACCAAATAATAATAGTACAATTGATTAATTAGGATGTTCAATCCCTACTGTAACTCCTTAATAGTCTTTAGAAATAAAAAAATCTAATGAAAATACTCTTTAAAGAGATACATTAATCGAAAACACTCATCTCTAAGAATAAAAAGTCTCTTAATTTGAGTAAAAGTTTTAGGCTTAAGAGTTATTCAATTTAGATATAGTAGTTATTACTAGCAATTAAGAAATACTAATATTTGACTTAAAGAAAACATCTACATATTTATACATTACAGGTATTACATTAAATAATCTTATTGATGTTTTTGAAAAAGATGGTTAAATTAGATTTATAATAAGAGAAATTGGTTAATTTTAAGATAAATATAAATCTATGATTATTTGCGCTAATCTGGCATATAACAACACTATTAACTAATACAATTTATAATATGTAAATTTATCTTCAACTAAAATTTTGTCTTTATTAATGTAAATTTATCATTCTTTAAAAATACTTAAATAGGATACTCAATACTTTTCAGAATCAAACTCATAAGTTATTGAACATATTATATTTGATAATAATTAAACGCTTCTTTTAGTAACCTAAGCAGGTAAAAAATGAATAATAATCTTAATAATACTATTTGAAAAATTTAATTATCATAATTTACAAAAATAAAAGAGATTCAGTTCAATTGTTTTGATTTATTTTATAAAAAATATTTTCTGAGGGCATTAATTAATTAATAATCAACAATACTATTTTTAAATACTGTTTAAATAACTTAAAACTAATTAAAATAAAAGGTTATGAAATCATAAATATCAGTGGCGATGATAGTGATAAAAAAATGAAAAGTCAATAAAATTACTATTTTCCTTTCAAATAAAATATAAATTAATAGTACAAGCACTTAAAACTCTTATCAAATAATTAAGTCTTAGTCTGTTTGATTAATATTCAAAAGATACAAATTTAGTTATTCAATTATAATAGTACATATATTTGGTAAGATTTGTCACAGCAAACAATAATATTGAATAGCATTGATTATTTAAATTTTGATGTTGGTATTTATTAAGTTTTGAAAGTGAATTCTTATTTAGTATTAGCGTATAATAACTAAGTTTAAAAAATATATTTAAGCAATAGTTAGTAGAGTATAACATATAGCACACATATTGGATTAAATATTTATTAATAAATGAATGGAATATAAAAGTTATTAGTTGATTAAGATAGAAATCTTCTGATTGTTATTTTAAATGGTGGATTCTAAATTTTTTCAACTCAAGATTAAAAATTAATTTTTGAAAAAAAATTATATTAGAGAGTAATAGATTCATAAATTATTGATCAATATATCGTAATAACCTATGAAAGTTAATTATTGCATAACTTTATCATTTTCAATATTGATACACATTTGATGCAATAATTTGATATTTTAAGTTCACCCTATAGAATTAGTTTAACAAAGTAAGAAAATCCAAATATTTTATATGTGGCAGTGTACTATGATGATACAATTAAATTATATTGTGTTTCTAAGTTTTAAATAGATGCTTTTTAGATTAATGCTGTGGTTGAATTATCTGAATAAAAATATATCAGCACTCTTTAAGCTTTGGAAAACATTATTTATATAAACACAAAAGAGCATAATGTAATTGTTTTAAATTATACCTTAAGCACATCTTCTTTAATATATTATGAAAGCATATATACTTTGTTTGGATATTTTAACATAGATAATAACTATATAATTACATAAGGTTATTGTGATTAATAATTATATTTACTTGAATATAGTAGATAAAATAAATAAAATCTTATGAAAATATATATAATTGAGAGTAATTAAGACTATGATAGATTTATATAATATATTAGTTTTTCTTAGTATATTTTAGCACATACGCTCATAATGGGGTAAAATACTTAATTTAAAGATTTAAAAACATAAAATAAGCAATCTCTCTAAGGAAGTATCATAGCTCAAAATGATGAAAATTTTATATTGAGAAAAGATAGAATTTATAAACTGTTTAGCTCATCTAATCTAACTAATATAGATATTACTTTACCTTTATCTGCTACTGTCATATAATCTAAAATATATCTGATTAATTAGTAAAGACACATAATTATCAAAAATAAAGAAAATGTAAATTAGTTAATTCCTTTTTATTAAAAACTTTAGTAATATTACTGTAATTTTTAAATATTTTCTTTATTCATAAAGCTGCTTCCAGAATTTTTTTTAGATAAAATAAAAAATTTTTTAATTTAACTTCAGTGCAAGTTTGATATTATAATAGAAATTACATTAATACATTAATTTTATTTTTCAATTTGATAATTATTTATTTTTAAAATCATCTAGCAAGTCTATCTTTATAATATTGAAAATTAAAATATTGTTTAATACATAAATCAGTTCTCGGATACCTCTTATTTTTTAGCATAGGATTAGGGTTAAATTATATTTTATGACTTAGAGAGTCTTGCAGGAAGATTCATTTTGAGTTAAAGTATTAAAAAATATGAATTAGATTTTCCTGAATACTTATATTTTTAAGGAATTTAGGATTTAAATGGGATTTACATGTAATCATCTGAATATGGCTTTTACTTTGATTTTTATGCTAATCAAGCCATTTAAATTAGTAAATTGTTTTTTTTTTAATTTAATTATTAATTAAATTCTTAATAAATGCTAGATTATAAAGAAAAACAAAGTAATTGTTTGATTAACAGATAATCTGTTTTTGTTGGTAATAAATACTTTTTGACTCAAGGTTAAGATTAAATGTATTTTATCTGCGATATTTATTTTAACACGATTAAACAGCTAGATAATATAGTAAGTATTTGTTATGTAGAGGAATTAGATGTATTTATTGCCTCTAATGATTAAAACTAAACAATCTTATTTAAAAATAGTGACCAATAAACATAATAAATTATATTATAATTCTCAGAGTAAATTAGATCCATATAATATAATGCATTTTTTGAATAGTAAAGTAGCATAGTTATGACAATAAATACTTACTGGCAGCCATATTTATATTTATATGACTATATTTCATAAAAAGGAAATTTTATGAAGTTTGAGGATGAATACTTTTTTGTTTCATTAAATAAAATAGTTATTAGCAATGATGTATTAATTCTATTTTTATTACCTTCAGCTACGTTTTTCAAAATACTTAAAAATGGGGAATATGAAATATTACAATATATTCAATATTAGAAAAAATTTAGAGACTAAATTGTAGGTTCAAACATTTTATATAATGGAAAAAGTAATTAAATAATTTTATTCTCTGTCCTTGCTTTATATTAAGTAGACATATAAATATATGATTACAAATTAAATTACTAAGACTGTCATCTAAACCCTGAAATCAGTTTGGAATTTGTTCATTCAGAAATAGAAGGAGTAACTTTTTATTTCTAATTTAAAAAAAACAGTATTTCTTATATCCTTTTTATACCCTGAAACACAGATAGTTTTTATTATTATATTAAAATAAATTTTTATTTTTGAATAATTAAATCTCTAAATTTATTCAAAAATATTTTTAATTTAATCCAATTACATAATTTATCTTAAATCATTTTATAAAAAATAAAGGTGATTTACAGTGTTAATCAGTAGAGCCTTTCTAGGATAGATTACCAAACTTGCTTAATTGAAAAAACTCCTCTCTAGGGAATTGTTTTCTAGACATTATCTTTAATTCCAACCCCAATATTTATTATTTTAGATTAATCTCTAGATATAATAGTTGTATTATCATAAGATAGGTTAAATATTTTTTGTAAATCGACTTTTCAATTCTTAGGAAGCTTAGATTATTAAAATTATAGCCTTAATCCAAAAGTGATTTATTCTTAGTCTACTAATATTATTTCTATTTTTTTTTATAATGAAATAATATTACTTGACTTGTGGACACCTTTTTTTACTAAATTATACGAAAACTCTATAAGCTATCTACAAAACAATTTGATTTTTATTGCAGAATAAAATTTAGTTCTTTTTTATGATTATTTAACAGGTGTTTTAAATACTCATATAGCTAGCAATAAATATCAATTAAAATCATAATTAAAGTTAAAAGAATCAATGACTTGCACTAAATTCTTTTTTTAGTTTCATAAAATAAATTCTTAGACTATATTAGCTATCACTTCTTTAACTTAATTCACTGTTTATGATTTTGTAAGAAATGAAATTATAAATTCATATTCTAATTCTATAAATTGTAGATTTTATTCCAGTTATCAATAAGCCATTTTTTGCTTAGAAGACCAAAATGTGTTAAAAAAATTTAACATCGAATCATTTGAATTTTAATCTATAAATACGAATTTAAGCTAGCAATTAATAATAACTAAATTTTAAGTCTTGAGTGAATTTTTGCTATCGTTTATTGATATAAATGGTAATTTAATAATTTATAATGTATTGAAATAATAGTCTACTAATATCTTGTAGTCTATCAAGAGCATAAACAAGGTATTTATTCATTTATTCCTAATTATTTATTCATTTAAAAAATATCTAATTCTTTACAATTTAATATGTGATTTAAATATTTATGTAAAATTAAAAAAATATTTGACATTACTTAAGAGGATATATGTTATGTTGTTAATTATTTTTAAAAATAACTAATCAATATTTTCAAAACCATTTTTAATATTTTTAATAGATAGAATAAGTTGAAGATTATGTTATCGTTTTGAATGAATTGTAATGCCTAACGGTCTTTTAATTTAAGCTAGATTAAGAACCTTCTTTATCTGTAATTAATATTATGTAATTTAATGATGGCAATAAATAGATTTTTGATTTTTTAGTTATTGTGCTTAAAAATTCTTATACACTAATATTTTCATCTGCATAGTCTGTTGAGGTACATAACATTCATACAAATCAATTAATAACTCACTTGCCAACTCCCTGCTCCAAACAAAGCTAAGTTAAATAAGATTTAAACTATTTTTATGTGCTTTGCAGCTTTTAAGTCAATGTCTTTATAAAAAAAACTCTTAAATTCGTAAATTTTTATAAAATAAATCCATTTGTTTACTCTGGCTTAAAAGATATTCAACATTTGTACCAAGATATATTTGCACTTATCTTATATAAAAACCTTATTCTAGTTTAAATAAATGATAATCAATCTAATTTATTAGATTTTTTTTCAAACTTAGATAACCCTATGATTTATAATATTGATTTCATTTATACAGACCAATAAAAAAATAAGCTGCATTCTATAAAATTATAGTGCTCAAGTAATACAAATCTTTTTGATATCTATTATAAGATATAAGATAATAATCTAGAAACAAATAATGTTCTCTTGACTTATTCATAATAAAAAGACCCTTTTGATAACTAAGAAAATGTAATTTTGAAAATGATTTAAATAATATACTAATAAATAAAAAAAAATCATCTAAAATTAAATTATATTTTAAAAAAATAGGTTTCTAATGCGTAGTATAAGGTTTATTTATAAGGTTTCAATTTAGTTAAATATATAATCAAAATGAAACTAGAAAGCACAGACCTTATTCCTTTAGATATATATTATGATATTTTCACTGATGAATCTATTATAGAGTACTAGTTCAAATTAAATTCTGGTGGAATCAATAAAAAAGGGATTGCTAACTTAAATTCTAATAGGTTTATCCTTTCTCAATTTTAGAATCTATATTTTTAAACTATTATTCTTCAAGTTATTTCTACATAAACAAATTTTACTCTTAATCCATATTAAAATATGAAACATATCAAATTTAACAATGTAGATTTTGCATTTTACAATTAAACATCTTGTCTTGATATGAGTTATTTGAAGACAGTAGCGTTAGATTAGATATTAGTAAAAGATGGAATCTTGTAAAGATAGTCTAGTGTTATCAAAATTAGCAACGTGCAAAATATTCTTATTAAAAATTTGACAATTTAAAATATGAAAATATATAATTCGAGTCTATTTTACTTTGAGGATATAAATAATATAAAAATCCTTAACATAAACATAATTGATTCGTCGATTGATTTTAATCTTTTCTTTTTTATTAACTGCTAGTTTATCAGCATCTAAAACATAGAGGTACATTCAACAAATCTTATTTCAGGAAACATTTTTTCATTTTTAAAATGTTAATAAATTCAATTTACTGATATAGTTTTTAATGGTTTGTATAAGTAAAATATTAAAAATTAAGCAAGATTTGCTGAAATAAAATAAGACTTTCAAAGTAAAAATCTCACTACCCCTTTATTGAATTTCTAAGGTTGCTAAAATGTAAATTTAAATAATATGAGCTTTGAAAAAATCTAAGATTTGACTTTGATATAGGTAAGCCATTACTCTTATTAAAACGAGCTACAATATTATAGCAGTGTGTTTTAAATATAAAATTTGACTGCAAAAGAAATAAACATATCAAATCAAAGGATTTCTGTTGATTAGATATTTATAATAAAATCAATCTAAGCATTTCTATCAAATGTAACTTTGAGTGATGTTAATAGCAATAACAATCTTATAAACTGGGATGCTTAAAAACAAGGAATAATAGAGAACTCATAGTTTAAATATATCAATTTATTTGGTGGAAGTATAATTAACATGATAGATGGTTAAATTACATTAATTAGGAGTAACTTTAGCTTTGTTAATTCTTTTAATTATCCATGTGCTCTTAATGTCTAGCAAGCAAATTAAGTGCTGATTATAGAAACAAGCTTTAAACATTTAAGAACGGATTATTTTGCTAATGGAGAATAAGTAGATCCATAATCTAACAATGAAGGTGGAGCAATTAAAATAAAAAATTACTAAAATGCTACAATGTAATTTTGCTTATTTTATAATTGTTCTGCTCTAAAATCAGGAGGAGCAATACATGCTTCACAAAGTTAGCTATCATCGTCGTTTAATATTTTAGATACTTAATTTCTAGAAAACATTTCAAAAAAAGGCTAAGGAGGAGCAATATATTTGTCTTTCGTAAAAGGCATAAATATAAATAAATCTAATTTTGAAAGTAATTCTGCCAATGAACAAGAAGGAGGAGCAATATATCTCGAGCATTGTGACTTAAATTAGTTTTCTAACTCTATTTTCAAATAAAATTAAGCTTAAATAGGAGGCTCTCTCTATTATACTTCCACTTAATCACCCTTTTTCAAGAATAAAAACCTTATAAAAAATAACATCATCTTTTAAAATAACTCAGGTATTCAATATTGATTATAAAAATTTATTAATAAATTGATTTTTAATAAAACTATTATTTTATAATATTTTAAACTATTAAAACTTGTTCAAATATTAAAAAAGCTAAATTTTATGGAAAGAATATAGGATCGATTCCTTTTTGGATAGGAATTTCATTAAAACCAGATATCAAATCTCTTAAAATTGTGGAATCTTTTCTTATTAACGGCATTTCTAGTGGGAATTACTTACACTCTTCGATATATTTAAATTTTATTGACGAGGAAAATAATCCATTAAATTTCACAGATATGTAAGATATGGATACAAATAGTGAAAAAAGTTAGTTTTAACTGCAGCTTCACTCATAAAACAACAACCAAATCATTATTTAATAAGGCATTTATGCAATATTAAATTAAACATTAGGATTGTTTGAGTTAAACTTCTAAGCTGTATACAAAGTATCTTAGAGTTAAAGTATATATTTAATTTCAAATACTTTGGATAATTAAGGAACTTATCTTAAAATAAAACTAAATTTGTAATTTAGAGACTGCGAGATAGGTGAAATAGTACAAGAGAGCAATTAATTCATATAGTAATTCTTAAATTCATTGAGTTTATTTTTAAAATTTTTTTTAATTTTAAAATAGATGTATTGAGTGCCCATAAGGCAAATATTCTTTAAAATTACCAGATATGAAAAGTTAATCGTAGCTTTAATGTAATTTATGTCCTTAGGAAGCATACTTTTGTTAAGGAAGAGAAATAAAAGTAAGAGATGGGTTTTGGAGAGAAAACAATTTAACAGATAATATACTAGAATGCTAATTATAAAGCTGTTCATTTGATAATCCATAGAGCATAAATGGGTGCTTGAAGGGATTTGTAGGTCCTATTTGTAATAGTTGTGATAGTAAAGGAGAAATATGGGGAGAACAATATGGGTTTAAAAATAATGAATGTCTCCCTTGTAGCTCGAATAAATCATAGATAATATATTTTGTGATTTACTTACTATGCTATTTTTTATATATCTCATATACTTAGTATAAAATTAGAAAAACTAAGATACTGATTTACAAGCTTCAAATTTTTAAAAAAATCGATCTCCTTGTTACTAGTAAGCTAAGTTCTTCTTCCAGCAGCGATCTTTCTATTTTGTTTAAGCTTTTTATAAATTACATTTAAATTCTTGCTTGTGCAACAGAATTAAATCTAGATATACCTGATTTTTTTAACATATCCATCAATATTTTCGGAGATCCAATTAAGAGTTCAATAAAATCATTAGATTGTCTGATTAAAGCTAGTGACACATATCCTATATGGGTTCACAGAATTGTGATACAGCTATTCAATATGTTTATTTTATAGGTGTTGATAAACCTAAGTTTGTTTTTAATTTAAAGGAGAAAATATAGAAATAAAAAGAATGCATTCAGAGAATTACCATAAATAATAAAAATGACATCAATACTGACATACCTCTTCTTCCAACCTTCATTTGTAAATTAATTTTTTTTCATTTAAAAATAAGTTTTTAAAAGTGAAATTAAAGTTTATTAAAAAGTGAAATAAAAATTTGTTTTTTAGTTTCTATATAAAAATAGTATTTAATTATAAAAAAATAAATAAAATTATATTAATATAATAATTAGACTAAAATATTGATTGAGGGTTTATTCTGCACAAAGATCAATAACTAATATTATTTAATATCAGACTATACTTAGAACTGCAATTCATATTATTATTTTCTTTATGAGCTAGCATTTGTTGGTCCCTTGATGCTAATTTGGTGTATTATCATACCTATGAGACTATTTTTCAAGTTAAAATAATTTTAGCTATTTTAAAAACAAAAAATTGAAGAAAGTTAAAATATAAAAAACATCCTTGCTTATGGAGTAATGTATCATGGATATAAAAATTAATATTTATATTGGGAAATTATAAAAATATTTTTAAAATGTATTTTGATGGTGGTGATAAATATAAATTAGACTAATTAAATAAAGGCAGCTATTATAATAATTGTGCTGATAGCTTATACATATCTGCTTCAACTAATAAAACCCCATAAAAACATGAAACTACAAAACACAGAAAAAATATTTATGTTTAACTTAATGAGCATCTTTGCTTTGCTTCAAATAATACTAAATGATGATTCTAATTAGTAAATTTTTAGTATAGTAAGTAAAATATACATATTCCTTTTGAATCTCATAGTAATTAGGACTTTAATCTTAAATATTCTTGATTGGCATCAAATTTAAATAAATGAGATAGATTCTTTAATTAACATAATAAAGAAATTAATCCTAAAAATAAAATAGAAATTTCCAAATTAATTTAAATTCTTAAAATTTAAATAAGTAAAGATTTTAAGAATTCACTTTCTTTGGAAAAAAGTAATATTAGCGTACAAAAATAAAAGTTTGATAAACAGTTAGCAACTTTTGAGCTCCAATGTCTTAAATACCAAATAAATTAATATAAGTATAGATAATAAAATAAATTAAAATAAAATACTAAAACCAGATAAAAGAGGAAAAGACTTTTTATCTAAAAAATACATAGAATTAGTAAAACAATTTAAACATATTTTTTTAATTATTAAAAATATACTTTTAATTTAGCAAAGTTAGTTTGACAATGCCACCGAAAATCAAATAAGGTTAAAAGAAGATGAAAAGATCATGACAACTTCAGTAAATTAGCATTTATAATAACATTTAGTAATTTTCAAACAAACAAATTAGTAAATAACACTTTGCACAGAAAATTTGTAAGCGAATTCAAATTTATTCAAAAATACAACGCGAAATATGACTTTCAGGGTAAATTATTTAATTATTTATTTAAAATGTAATTAAAATACTAAAAATAGACAAAAGAAGATTGGACATAAAGTCAAACAATTAACTCTGAAGTAAGAAAAAAAATTTTTAATTATTATTATTCATAAAAAATACTCTATTAAAATAGGCAATTAGATTAAATCTACCAAAATCTTTCTTTGAAACTGTATCTAATAATATGAAAAACTAAAAGCCTTAAGACTAAAAAAAGAAATGAGAAGTATTTACAATATTATACTAAATTATCATAGATTTATTAGTCCTTTTTATTAAAATATTATATATCAAGTAAAAATATTTCTGTAGTGTAAATATTAAATCTTAATAACCTTCACAAGAACATTTTAACCAAATAAATTTATTAACTTAAAATCTAAAATAATTTTTTTGATTTCTTCTTTGTCTAGTTAAATAGTATCATAATCGTAAATGGACTTTTAATTATATTCTAATATATTTTTAATCTAAACTATAATTTTTTTTACTTCATAAATATTTAATTATGTTTTACTACATTTTATGTGATAAATTATTTTATTTATTTCATATTATTTTTAGTTATCAAAAAATTCCATAGAAAATCAGGTAACACAAATTTGATTTTATTTAAAATATTTAATAGACAGTAACAAAATTTGTAAAGCTTTCAGTAGATTTGATACTGATGATTTTATTTAGTAAAAGCTTCAGTAAATTTTATTTAATTAATCAGTAAATAAAAAATTAAATTTTTATTATTTATTATGATTAAAACATTAAAAATTGATATGTTTATAATTATTACTTTCATTTCATTTTAAATGGTTTCTAAGAGTGTTTTATTACTTTTGTAAGATTATAAAGAAAATTCAATAAATTAAATGAATATTATTGAGTTTCTTAATTTTTAATTTATATATTCAATATTATTTATACCTATCATATTATTCAATTAAATAGTTATTAATAATAAAGATTTATATAGCAAATTACATTTATTTAAAGAAAGAAAAATAAAAATTAGGTAGGTATTGAGACAAGATTAACTATAAAATAATCTAGAAAATGAACAATTTATATGAAAATTTGGAAAAATCAATAGAAAGAAAGAGAATATTTTTGATAAGCATTCTATCAGCATGCTTTAGCGCTTTGATTATCATTTTTATAGACTAAGAATAATAAATTTAATCTATTTTAATAGTTTTAACGCTTTAAGGTTTATCTTTGGCACTTGGAGTATTTTCAAAATATTTTACTTCTTTGAAACTTCTAGTTTTCCTAACATTAATGTCTATAGGAGTTTAGTTAACATTTTTTTAATCAAATTCATAGTACTAAAGGATATTATAAAACAGCCTTGAGGATATTAAAAATCAATCTGATTTTGGAATAGTTTATTATTTTTTTGGTAGTTTTCATATTTTGATAGTAAAATCCGTAAGCAGTATCTGCTTAAAGATAATTCTACTTGTCTTTCTCTTTTAAACATCAATTTTTCTTGTTAATAAATGGTAAATTCATACAAATTGCTTCTTATTTGGATAAATCGCATTTGTTATTTTGATAGCTTTAGTTTTCTTAGATCATGTCCTAAAAAATAAAGTCATAAATTATTTTTTAAATCTGGCTAAAGATTTTAGTGAAATCTATAAAAAATCGTGTGATAGTATTATAATAAGCTCCCATTAATCTAACAAATATGATATTTAGTTATTAGAAAATCCTAGTAGCATTTATTATAAAAATTGCTTAAAAAATGAACTAACTTCTACTAGAGATTCTTAGAAAGCAAGAATGTAGATACTTTAACAAGTCAAAATTCAATAGTTGGAATTGAATCAAAAAAATAAATAAAAAGTTAATATTCTTAGTGATATAGTGCAAAAAATTTAGGATAAAAACTTTACATTAGACTATCTTGTTAGAATCCTTTATCAGTATAAAGGTAATTAATTATTATTATATTTATAATATTGCAATTAAAATTCTATACTAATTGTAAAATTTTATCTTTTGTAATTTAATTTTTAGAAAATATTTAATCATTCATTTTTAAATAAATTATAGAGTTATGGAATCATAAACAAGCAAATTTTAGTTCTCAAATCAGTTAATAAAATAATAATTTAAAATATTAGTAACAACCTAGAAATTCTTTAACTTTGAAGTTCAAATAAAAGTAGTTATGCTCATTTTAAATCTAAAATATTTATTAAGAAAACTAAAATGAGAATTAAGATTTAAAGTTTTAGCCATTTTCTTATGAAGGTAAAATCTATAATGTTAAAAACCCTTTTACAGGTAATAAGTACTTAGTTGTTTTTATTTTCAGATAGCAAAAATTAACAATTCCAGAAAATTCATAGCAGGCAGGAATAGGGAAAATAAGTGAATTTTATAACTCAATTAGTGTAAGCACAACTGCTATTAAACAAATACTTAAAATTCCATTAATATAATCTGTAAATGAAATTTTGGCTAAAATTCAACTCATGATAAATAATAAAGTTAATGAAACAGTTAATTATTTACCTATACCACTTGATTCAGATAAAGATATATTATCTGGTGTTATCTAGAGTCTTCAATAAAAATCTATTCCAAAAAAAAAAATATCAGACTAAATGAATAAAGTAAAAATTTAAAACAACCTGACAATTTTACAACAGAATATTTTATACTTACAAAGTATTTTGTAATACGAGCATTAATTCATTGAATCTGAATTGTTAAAAGATCAAATTTAAATGAAAATACAAAAATTTTATCTTTAAGAATTTTTAGATGAAATCAAGGGAATTATCACTACTTAGTTTTTTTCATACCTGCAAGAATTTAATATATAAAGTTATTTTTAAGAAATTCTCAAGCAGCAATCTCTCAAAATATAAGCTTTACCAGTAGAAAAATCAAAAAAATTAATGACTAGAAATAGTAACTTGAAGCTTTATCTATACACTGATCTTTCTATTTTAAAATATATTTTAATCATCATATGTGAAAAAATAATTAAGGCAAATGATTTTGAAAAAAACTAGATATTAAATCTCATTATTAAAGAAGAAGATAATGATAATGTTTCTTTTATAATTAATTTTTCTCAAATTAAAAGAAAAGTATTTATAGAAAATCATCTTCAAAAATCATTATCTTTGCTTGGATCAAAGACAGGATTTGAATAGGTTTTGAAACTATAGGAATAAGATTCAATATGTTTACAAACAAATCGCTCTTAATTTTCACCACGAATGAAAAATAATCAAACTGAAATTAATGATGAATTCAAGCAGGAATTAGATAATCAAGGCGAATAAAATGAACAAATTAATTTAATTAAATTTACTATCTCGAAAGATTTGTCATAATAAAAATAAAATTTAGATGCATTCATCCTTAACAATTTGAGGGAAAATAAATAAGAAGAAGTTTTTAAAAAATAAGATATCCCTAACATACTGAACCAATCATAAGAAATAACAGGAGAAATAAGATAAAGATAGAAAAGCAAGTATAGAGAATAAAAGTTAGAATATCTTGTAGAAAGCCTTAGATTTGATTAATTTGAAACCTAATTTAGTGCAGCAAGCGAGCCTTTTGAAAATCCAAATACTGAACAGTGCATTAGAGTAAAAAACCCAAGTATTTTTTATAAAATATAAAAAAATAATAATACAAGCGTTGACTTTAAAGTAACAACCTTATAAACATAATATAAATTAAATAGCTAAGAAAAATCGTTTAAAGATAACAGTTAAACAAAGACCGTTTTTATTATCTTATAGTCTCTACAGTCTAAAGATGAAATAGAATCAGTTGTATAGAAAAAATTTAATTTCTATACAAATATATATGAATTTTAAACTCTCATAGAATGCATTTAAAAGCTATAATCTGAAAAAATATTTCCTGATATATTTATAGTCGACTCTAAAATATTCGTAAATAGTGAATACTCATTTTTTGAAAAATTATTTAAGCTCATTCAAACAAACTGTAAAAGCACATTAAAATTTTACATATTTAATAATGAATAAGAAGAATAAGATGATTTGCAATAAATATTCTATAAGCCTCAATTTAAAATTATAAAATATGCTGAAATAAATAGTTTTTTAAATGAATTTAATAAATGATTTAGTTTAAATTCTAATTTTCTAAATATTTATTTGTTTTGAAAGATATTCTTAATCAATTGTTTAATGTTAATATCTTTTTTCTTTACTTTGACATAAAAAAATATTAAATTAGATATTTAATTTTATACATTGTTGTACATTTAATATAGAAGCACATTTGTATTTTTAAAAATATATTTCCCCTGAAAAAACGAAATTACTTTTCTAAGAGAGTAAATAACAATCTAAAGGATATTATAGTAAAATAGTTTGTCTGTCTTTTATGTTCCCTTATTAAAAAATTGAGTTAAAAGCATACATATCCTTTTTTATTATTAATTAGAGTAAGGTACTTTATTAAAGCAGGTTTTTTAAAAGCAAGAGAAAGATTATTAAATTTAGAAATTTTAATATAAAAAAAATCTTAAATTAAATTTTCAAATCTTCATCAAGTTAAGTTTTGAAATTTGATGAATATGATTTTAGCAATTTCTTTTTAATTAATTTTTTTTTTAATTTCACTCACCAAATCAAAAAGTAATCATTTTTTATTAAAAATCTCTGATATTTTTATTATTTTTTCAATAAGTAAAATAAATAAATTATACCTATCAAATATTTAACAAAAATTTCAATCTAGTTAAATTTTAACTGAAAGGATATTTATATATATAATTTTTCTGTTTTTTGTATTCGTTTGGATATTTTGCTAAAAAATTGAGTTTATGTTTCCAGAAATCTTTATTATTCTTTGTTATTTTTGAATAATTAAAATACAATGTTTTACAAATGAACTCTAAATATTCTACCTACATAGAAATTCATGAACAGACACACATGATTCAGAAAAGGTACGATTTTAAACCTAATAAAAAAATGTAATTAATTTTGAGATGCAATCTTTGATAGAAGAATAAACAACAAAAAGTCATCAACGTTAACGATTGAGGAGATATTAGCTCAAAATAAATAAAAAAAACTAAACAATTTTAGGTGATTCTGATAATATTTGTAATTTTGTGTTTGAAACAGGATTTTTATAACACACTAAATTTTTCCTATTTTATCTGAAAAAAAATCAATAATTAAGAATTTGATATTCAATAAGTAATTAAGTGGACACATTTTTTCAAATTTCAACTTCTCAGTAAATAAAGAAAGCTTTTGAGATAAATAATAAATATAGTATATGGAAACCAAAACCAAACTTTTCAATTATGGCTTGAGGAGCTATTAGTTGCTCAAAAAAAATAGTATTTATTATAGATTTAGTTGAAAATTATAATTAAAATTAATATTTAGGGATACTAAAAGTAAAATATAGTATGGAACTTCATGAAGATTTCCATAGGTAATTTTCTGTTTACAGTGGTATAATTGTCTAATAATTTAATAATCGATAAATAATTAATTTCCTAAAACTCTATATCACCATACTCAATCTCCTGATCTCAACCCCATAAAAGTTATTTGGGATTTGATGAAAATCACCTAGATAATAAAATCTAGCTCAAAGAGCATATCTAAAATATAAGAATGAAATTACTTAATCTCAGATAAACATATGTATTAGAAAATGTAAAAATTTTATCTAATTAAATTCTACTATAATCACAAGTATTTTTATATAAGTAGTCAATTTAATATCATATGGTCAATAAAGTAATTCAAACTCTTAAAACAACTTTAATTTTCTAAAAATAAAGATATGTCTACTGATTAAATTAGACAACTATATATAATTGTTAAATACTAAAATCAATAAATAAGTAAATTTAGAAAAAAGATGTCTAAATATTTAACTTTTTGTTTTTTATGTTTTTAATATAAAAAAAATTAGCTAAATTAATAATGAATAGGATTTATTAAATTAATTAAATAATCAAATAAATTGAAATGAGAATATATTATTTTATTTTAGAATTTCAATCAATAATAAAAAAATAATTATTTAATTTATTAATCTTATTCTTTTATCTTACTAGCTTACAGTTTTATTTTTTTTTTTATAAGAATAAAAGTATTTTAACTGTACAGATTACTATAAAAGTGTTTTATATAAACTAGACAGCTTTTAGAATATTTATCAATTAATATTTATATCTTTTGATTATTTAAAATTATGTAACACAGCAAACAAGTAAACATTATTTTAATAATAACTTAAAGTTTAAAATTTCTTTGAGGAAAAACTATAATGAATTCAATAAATAGACCATAACTGGTAAGTCAAATCTCTTAAATTAAACAACAATAATCTAATGTAAATTAAAGCTAATAGATCTAACATTAGTATCAAGCAATACCATAGAGTATGTAATAAAAATTATAACAAAAAGCTAATATACCCAACTTACAATTAGATCAATAATCTTAAGAATAATAAAAAAGAATGATGAGATCTATTTCTAATTTGAGTATAAATGAGCAAAATCTAAATAACAATAGTACATAGGCTTCAAGTAACATGAGCTTTGCTGCGCTATCAGAGAGGAGACACTCATTAAATAACGATTATGAACTTTTTAATTAAACAATATAATAAAAGAGAAAATTTTAGGAAGAAATTAGAAAGGAAATTATGTGTAATGTATGTTATAAGATATCAAATTAATTGTATACTTCAAACTGCTGTCAGTAGTATATGTGCTTAGACTGCAATAAAAAAGTTTAAATATGTACGACTTGTAAGAAAGATTATACTCTCTCTAAAAATGTAGCTGCTTTAAGGCTAGTTTATTTACTCAAGTAATGTATATGCAAACATAATGATTGTAGATTTGTAGCTGAAGATATTTTCAAATTGTAGGATCATGAAAATAATTGTGAGCATAAAATGCTAAAATGCAAAGAATGCAAAAATCAGCTAAAAGATAAAGATTTTTTAAAGCATTTTATGAAAGAACATGAAAAAGTGATCAAAGAAAATTATAGTGAATATTTAGAAGATTTTTGATTTGAACTAATCAATTAAAATTAGAATATATGAAACATATATTCTAGCATCTATTCTCTGATTTTTTAATTTAGAGGATATGAATTAGATATTCACAAAAGAATATTAATTAAATTTAAATTCTTATTGGGATAAAAATTGTTAATTTAATTATCCAAAAATATTATTTACCTCAAAGAAAAAAAACAAAACAAGTGAAAGCAAATTTTTTAAAACAAAAATTAACAATATGTATTTTTTATTAATCAAGCTATATAACAAATGTATGTGTTTTTATCAATTTATTTTTTACTGTTTATATTTTTTAATAGTCATCAAAGTGTGATTGTTTAGATTTTTGCATAAAGTAAAAAAAAGCACCATTTATGAATTATAAATTAACGACACTTAAATAAAACGGATAGCATAAAATCAGGCAAATGATTTAAGTCTTATTAAATTTTTGGCCTTTTATTGCTGCTTTTGTTAATATTCTGTGTACTTTTTAATTTATTAGGGATAATTATTATTATAAAAGTAATATTAGAATATTTAGATCTTATCAAAATACCAGTAAATTATTTTATCTTAATTTGAATGCTTACCACCTTAATGTCTATGGAGCTTGTCTGATTCCATAAACTCTTAAAAATCTATTTCTGAATTTTGGATGTTTGTTTTTGTTTTTTTAAGGTCTTGTTCTACTTTGTAAGGTATTGAGCCACTTTTTGAAGAAATTTTAGTCATCATTTTAGAAAGTTATTAATGAATTTGATCTTTTTTAGAATTGCCATTTCTTAGATCCCTCACTGATATTGTTGGCTATAGAGATGTGCTTTAGCAGTTTATACTAGTTGAATTCTTCAATGAATTCTTTTTCTTTTAGAGATTAGAACTTAATGTACTTTGTTTCTCAATCATTTTATTAGAACCAAAATACTTTTACTTACTTGAAGGAGTATGGCTCATATTCTAGTTGGTTTTCTTAGCTGCAGTATCAATTGTAGGAATTCTTTGAATATTAAATAACGAATTTTATGAGGAAGTTTTTTCATGATGTTGTTATTGTTATTGTTACTACTATTATATATGAATAGTATCTTAAAAGTACACATCGTAGCTTCTATGCTATATGAAAGAAGGCATTTACTATATAGATTTTTTGGAAATATAATCATCTTCAATTTAATCAACTATAAATGTATCTTCATCTACAGCAGAAAGCTAAGATTTAGCTCTTATCCTATTTGATAATTGCTAATTATTCTAAATTTATTAATTTATAGATATGCTTAGATCATTTTACTTCAAATTATAGAGTGATTAAACACTTTACCTTTATAATTCTGTTGTCAATTAATTTGTCTATTGAGTATATGTTTATTAAGCCTCTTCTAATCTCAACTCATTAAAGCTACTTATTTTTAATGAATCATCATACTTGCTAAATAAATTATCTTTTACTGATTATTTTAATTTTTCTTTTTGTGAAGTTCTAGATTAAATTTTTCTCATGTTTGATGACACAGTATTGTTATCAAGACTTATAGATTCGTACTGTTTCTAATCTAGATCATCATTTTCATCAAAGCTTTTTTCTAAAACTTTCAATTCTTCAAGACTTCCAAATTACTAATCATGTTGTTCAAAATTTGATTTTTCTAAGCTGTTTTCTTATGATTCATCCATAATGTTTTATTCAGTAAATTCTATTCGATTAGTAGACTGCATTCCATAATTACTTTTTAATTCAAATAAATTTTCTTCTATTTACCTTTGATCTAAAAGTGAATGGAAATACTTTTATTTTCTTTTATCAGTTAGATTTCCTCTAGCTTAGTATTGAGAGAAGTTATTTTTAGAATGCAAAATTGAATTTGATTTATCAAAGTGTAGTAAATAGCATTATTAGATAACATGTGATTTACTTTTACAAAACTCGCAATCAATTTAAAGCTAATTAAAATCTTTATTATATAATATCCTATCTTTTAGTTCCATAAACATTTCGCGGTCCTTTTAGTTTAATAACATAATCTTGTCTAACTCCTTTCTAGATATCCTTAAAATTGTAGTATATTCTAAGCTTTAAGCTTTTTAAATTAATTAAGTATCCAGAATAAAACCCAAAAGCCCAAAATAATCTCCTTTCTAATAGATTTCACCTTAATGAGAACCATCATGTTAATTTGTCTTTTTTATTTTTTGTAACTCAATAAACTTAGTTAGTAATCTTTACTAAGTAACATAGTAAGTTTAATTGTTTATAGGCTA
The DNA here is from genome assembly GCA_000231845.2 of Tetrahymena malaccensis 436. Taxonomy (NCBI): domain Eukaryota; phylum Ciliophora; class Oligohymenophorea; order Hymenostomatida; family Tetrahymenidae; genus Tetrahymena; species Tetrahymena malaccensis. The sequence goes on along the minus strand of AFXY02001839.1, from coordinate 36,087 downwards.
TGCCAATCTATCATAATTTTCACAGACTTTTACTATAATTTATTTTTTTTTTAAATTAAATTCGATAAATGAATTAAAAATTCAGTCTAAAATTAAAAAGAAAATAACTTTTGTTGGTGTCACCTTAAGGTGGGAAGAATAATTAAAATTTCTAGAACAAAAAATGAAGAAATTTTTGAAGATAGTTTTTCCCTTTGATAAAAAAATAGCTAACTTAATTTAGCCTTTATTTAGAGGGAAGAAGGTATTTTTTAATTTAAATTTATCTGGTCTAGACTCAATTTTTTATCACTTAAATGTTAAGTGCAAAATGCTATTAAATTAACACTATTTAAAAATATTATAAAACTTACCCTTTCCATCTATGATAATATATAAATAATGGTCGGATTACTTCAATTCACTATCAACTATAGTTTCTTGAGGTGTATAATAAACTTCTTCAAAGCTCATGCAAATCTATTAAAGGGTACTTTCACTAAATAAATTAGTTAGAAAAGGACAATATTTTAAGATTTTTTGGTTAGAAGACACAAGCAATTCTTTGAGCATCCTTGAATTTACTTTTTATAAAGTAGCTTTTTCTTCTACAATATTAGTTCTTTGCTGCTACTCATAGAACTTTTTTAGATTTATATTTGCTCTTCTTTTTAAACTTCTACATTAAATTATGAAATAAAGAGTTATTTGAAATAATAATAATAAATTTAACAAAAATCTTATTTAAATTACATTTCTATTTTTTTTCTCTTCATATATTGATTGAGAATGTTGAGATCTCTGTTAAAATCTTCTGTATTTTTATTAAGTTTGCTTAATATACTAGCTATTGCAGATAAAATATATCCGAATGCTATGCTAGAAAGAATCATGCAGAATGTAGTAAAAACAAGTTCTAAGTTTGTAGAAGGAGTCGGTTATTAGACATTAAGCATAACGGTAAAAGCCCAATACATACATTGTAAATAGTTTGTCGTTTAGCTTTATGAATACATTGTTTCTTATTAACTCCATATACTTTTTTCCTGATAATTTAATTCTAATTAAACAACAACATATTTTAAACATGCAAGGATGTGACCAAAAAGAAGCATTTTCATTATCAGTTTAAAAAGTTAAAAAATAGAATGGTTATCTAGCATTTGTAGAATGTAAAATTCTAAGTTATCAAGCATTATCATAATGCCTTTCATTTTAAGTAAAAGAGGTAAATGAAAAAGGATACTGACATAAATATTGTCTGAGTGAAGATTCTCAAATATAATAGGAAGCACCTCGAAGAAAAAATACTCTTTGAGAAAAGTCTTCATAATGATTCTTCTATCTTCAGTGAATTCATTATCGTGATACATAGCTGTGTTCATCTAAATTAGCATATCAGCTATCCAAACTACCTAAGCAACCTAATGTATCATTTAAGATAACTAATTTATAGAGTAGCTACCAAAGCAAATTTTGAGTGAAATTACATAGAGATAAAAGCAATTAAATAAAACTATTATAGAATTAAACAAAATTCTCCACTTCTGTTCAGGATTAAATAGTGGTATTTTTACTTTGTCAATTATTTTTTTAATTTTAATACCTATCAAATCGATAATTTTGACATGCATAGACAATCTGTGATCTTAATCAACGTAATCAGATTTATCACCAATTTTCAATCTCACTTTTTCAGTTAACTATTTAGTCTTTCCAGAATAAGTTTTATTATAAAAAAATGCTTTAATCCTTTGATAAAACCGTTGAATATCATCTTATTTATTTTTTTTTTTAAATGCGCTCTTCGAATAATCTTATATATTCTATTTGTTACCAGCGTTATTACTTTTTTAAAGCAAATCAAAAAATGATTAAAAATTTGACTTTTTTTCAATTTTTATAAAATATTAAACAAAAAATTCATCTTTAAAAAAAAATTAACTAAATTAATTAGAATTAAATCTTTTTTTTTTACACATTGATAGTAAAGTGCTTCTTATCTGCCCTTGTACCACTCTATTTTTTCTTCCTGCTAATGATATCACTATTTTCAATCTTTTGATTTGAAAGAACACTTTGTAATGTCATTCTCTCTGAATCTCGATTTGGTTTTCTTACTTTTTTTTCTAAGTTGTCTGTATTATAACTATCTTTTAATTGTACTGATTCTTTTTTTGGCTAATCTGAAAAATAAGACTAATTTAAAATTAGATTCTGATCGAATTAAGATAGCTGATGTTTTTTTTTAGCAATACTTCCATTAGCGCTATTTTATTTATGTGCTTCACCATCCGAATACTCCTCACTCTGCTTCTTAGAGTTTATAAAATTCATGATATAAGAGCTATCCGCTTCAGCTTTATTATCATCTATATTAGTTTCATACAATCTTCTTGAATTTATTATTTTTTAATTATCGTATGAGCCTTATTTGGTCTTAAAATCTTGTGTACATTAATTCAGTTTACAATCTTCATATTCTAACTATTTAGAAATATCATTTGTATTTTCAAAATCTATTTGATTTTTCATAAAAGTGAAACCCTTTATTTATGCTAATTCTAATTTATTTCAAGTAAAATAAATTTATTTTTCTAACTTTATTTATTTTTTCCTATTAGATAAACTAGAAGTAGAAGTATATTTTACTTTTTTAATTAAAAAATACAAATTTCTAACTATAATATATATTGATCATTAATTTTATTTATTCATAAATATTATAATTGAAATAACTAACTCTAAAATAGTTAGTCTACTTATAATTTTTGCTTATTAATTATTTAATTCTTATAGTAAAAATAAAAGAAAACCATAATCTAATTTGACTCTTAATTTACTCATTAATTGCATTTTGATAGAGTTTTTTTATTTTCTATTTAACTACATCAATATTTTATAAATTTAAATAAAAGGTAATCAGCTGATAAAATTAGATTGAATTTTCAAGTATTATATGAAAATGTTTGTTCCTAATTTATTATTTAATTTTTGAAAGACTTTCGAAGGTTAGAAATGAGGATTCATAAAATAATTGTAAAAATAAAAATTAATAAAAAGATATTAGTTCAAGAAACTCATCTTCAACTTTAGGGTAATTAACTTTTCTAACATAGTAGGTCTAAATTAATATAATTATTTTAAATAATAATTAAATTACTTTAAAGTATTCTCTCTCTTATGTTTGAATATAATCAAAACAGAAGTAAATAATAAGTATTTTCAGTAAAAAAGATATTTTAAGTATATAAAAAAAATAAAATTATAATTTTTCTAAATAATAAATGTTTCATCTAACATATTTTTATGTTTTATTCACATTTTTCATTAAATAATTTTAAACATATTAATGATTTAAAAATACAATCAAATTAATAACAAATTTTTAAAGCTGTTAATAAATTTGTTTTCCATAATAGTAGCTATTGTAAAGATTTTATTAGGTGTATATTTTTATCTCTTTAAAGTTTAAATTTTTATTTACTAAAATAAAAAATTAAACACAAGGTTTATATAATATTAAACTTCATTAATTAACATCTAATAAACAAATCATAGGAATATCATTTTTTTAATAATTCTTTCCTATTTTCAACAAAAAAATAGAGTCTAATTTTTTAAAATTCAGTATTTAGATTAGTTAAGATTTTATTAACAAATTAGATTGAGGTTAAAGAGAATTTTAAATATTGTTACAGCTAAAAATAAAATTTATTAAATTAAATTTTGGAAAATGATGATGTATCTATTTTAAGATATTTTAAGAGATTAATTAATAAAAATATTTGAAAAAAATATATAAAAGAAATTAATGACTAGAGATAGAAAAATACTTAAATGGTAATATAAACTCAGCAGGTAGTGTTTAAATTTTAAATTTTAAATTTTACTGAATATGAATGAGTAATGAATGATAGGAAATATCTTATTAAAAAATTTTTCTCTTGATAAATGTATTGTATTTATAAATAAGTTGATGAATTTAAAGAAAATATATTAGAGGAATTCATAATATTTATGTAGTCCTTATGAACTTAAATTATTTTATACTTAAGAATAAGTCTATGTTAAGAAGACCATCTATTCCTATTTTATTTTAATTAAATTTTTATCTTCTATATAAATTTATTCTCTTGATATACAGTTAATTGTATATTTATTTAAACATTCATTATTCAAAAAGGTTACAATAAAAAATTTAAAAAATTATCAATTTTAGATATCATTTAATATTAAATTATTAATTGCTTAAGTCAAAACTCTAATTTTGTTCAAAAAAAATTAAAATGAAAGATAAAAAATAAAATAGTATTAGGTTAGTAATCATCCCTTTTTTACTTTTAACAGTATTAACCTTAGGATCTTCGATTCTTTTAGTGCTCTTTTATGATAGGTATTTTAGTGGGTTTATGTTGGAAAACAAAAATACATTTTGCTAAGATTATTATGATAGTTTCATAAAAGATAAAAAAGATATTGATGTTGACAAAAAATCTTTGAACTACTTGATATGCCATCATTCTATGAAAAAGAAGCACTTCGTATGGTTTAATATGGATGGATTTTCTTATGATTAGATTAAATAGATAAAAGCAGAGATTTCAAAGGATGTTTTAATTTATAAAGTAATTTTTTATAGTTAATTGATTTTCTTTTTTTGAATAGTGGAATTGATGGAGTTAAATAGTATATTATTTTCTAAAATTTCAAGCAATTTTTTTCTAATTTTAATATAGTCTGTGGGCCCTCATTACAGATAAACAGGAGCGATACATGAAACATATATGACAGGAAAGCCTTCACTAAATTTAATAGGAGGGTAAGTAGCGGTAGATAACTTAGCGATATAAATAGCTAAAGCTAAAGAATAATAAGATTAATAGAAAGTTTGGTTTTTAGGATCGAAATTCCCTATCTTCACTCTTATATCCAGTTATGTAGACTATAGTAAGGTGGACTCAGAAGACGGAGTACTTAAATTGATATGTAAAAACTAAACAGACGGCAATTAAGCATCTTATGTTTTTGATGGTAGATTCGATATGGATTAGTTTGATGTTAGAACTGGAGTTCACTTCAATAGAACTTATTTCGAAAACTATTTAGAAGCTGAAATTCCTACTTACCTACCTTAAGATTAGTTTAATAAATCAATATTTGATTGTTTAACTACAGGACCATTGGTAAATAAAGATTTAACTCCAAGTAAATAATTTATAAATTTCATATTAATAAAAATTAAGTTAAGACAAATTTATTTATATCAAAAATGCAATTTAAATACAAAAATTTATTTTTTTGGATTATCTGTTAATAATTTTTTATTTAAATATAAAGGTCATTCAATCATATATTATTCTTCTCAGACTGATTCTTTAAATCATGCATACTCAAAGTCGCACTCTTACAACTTTTTCTAGTTCTTTTAGATAAATAAGTTATTTATATAGCTAATCAAGTACTTTTAGGCTAATTTGAAGGATACAGTCATTTTTATTAGTAGTGATCACGGAGGGTAGTTTTTTAATGGAGAGGATAATTTCTGTAATCATGGATGTGTAAATGACTCGAATCATGGTATCCTCATCGTTGCTTCTAGTGATACTGTCGGAAAGGGTCATGAAGATAAAATTAGCTATTTAGATTTAATGCCAACTATTGCTTAGTACTTGAAAGGTATTTATTTATTATTTTGTATTTTAAAATAATTAGAAAATGCTAAATGATATTTTTTATATTAGGTGTTAACTTGCCTCTCTTTAACAGAGGTGTTAGTCATCCGTTTTAAAAAGGAGTGTTTGAATATGAAATACTTACTCTGCATTCTAAATTTATTTAGTTGAGAGAGGCTTTAAAAAAGATAGATCAAGTAAAATTAAAAGAAGAATTAGATATGGAGTCTAAGTACAATGATGTTATGAAAGAAAAAGATTTAAAAAGCGAAAAGCAACAATAAATTTTAGAAGATTATAGAAATACAATTAAAATTTTATAAAAACAAGCATTAGAATCAGAATTAAGTAAAAAAGATTTTAAGTTAATTAATTTAATTATTTTGCTTTGTTTGATTGGACTAATCTATATTGTTGCTGTCAACTATAAAGTAGCTTTAGAGCAATGGAGATAGCTTTAATTTATGTAAAAGGCTCTCATAGGTATAATATGCATCTTCTATTACAGTGATAATATTTTTGTGTTTAACATTTCTAACATTGGGCTAGATTTTTACTCAAATTCTTTCTATTTGAATACAATATGCATAGTACTACTCATAATATTCTTTTCGTTTTATGATTTCACATCAAAAACAATCACCTAAATGCAACTTTCTTTCCATAAATCAGACATTCGTTATGAAGATGATTTCGAAGCTTAAAATCTTTAATAGCATTCTAATAAGCCTTAGTATTAGCAAGTTCCAGGAAGCAAGAATGAATCTCTTGATATGTTTAGCCAAGATAATGAAAACAAATTTAATTTAAGCTCTATTTTTAAAAAAATAAAAAATCTACCATTTTTATTGAGTATGAAAATATAAAATTTCTTAACGCTCTAAAGATGTTTGGTCCTAATACTAATCTACTACATAGTCTTTATTGTATTAATTAAGTATGATACTTTTGTATACACTAAGCAGTTCTTTATGGAGACAACAAAAAAATGGGATAGTTTTAACTTATTTAACTATACAATCTTCATTCTTTTCTACTTTTATCCAAAAGTAAAGTCTTTGTAAATAAATAGATTGTTAACTGTTTATTATTTCTTCTTATTTGTGATCATGATTAAATACGATTTGATTGATCTTAGGTATCTTATTCATAAAACACCAGATTAAGTATTTTGGTGTAGATTTATAACTGGCTATACACTAGCAGGAATGATTTATAATTTTTTTAGAGGATATAAATTACTACGTAAGGACAGAGAGGAGTAAACAAATTAATCATTAAGCATCTTCCAAAACTAAATAGTGAGAGATACTAATAGCCCAGCCTATAACGCAAAGAAAAGATTTTTCCTTTTTCTTCATTTAGATATAACTGTTTTCGTTTTCTGGGTTTCTGATGAAGTAGAGAGACTTTATCTCATAGTCTTCTACTTTAGTCTGCTTGTCATTATTAACAAAATGAAATTAATATTAAATATTGTTTCAGCCTAAAATAATAAAGGGTTGCTTAATAGTTTTATTATTAACTTTATCCTACTTGTTATTATCTTTAAAAGTGCTTAAATCATTTATTCAGCATTTAAGGGTACTTTATCGCTAGATATCAATCTCTACTCAGGCAACAAAACTGTAGGAGAGTAATAAATAAATAAATTTAATTAATTTTGATTTAAAATATTCATTCTTAAAAAATATTAAACTAGATTCTAAGATCAAACTCCAATATGCACTGCTATACTCTTTGGTATCGACAAAATGTTAATTATGATATTCTCTTACATGGATATAATCTAGAAATTTTTAAGAGTTTCGATTAAAGAATACTAAATTAAATTTGGTAAAATTCATTTATTATTATTATTTTTTTTTTAAGTATTTTTATTGATTCAATTTTTATTAAATCTAAAATAGACAATTCTTCAAAAGGGTTGCTTGCAATTATGATTATTAAAATCCTTATTTCTGGTATCCAGACTTGCTATAACTTTTTCGATGAAACATCCTTTTTGAGTTTATTCTTATGGTTTGCAGCAATGTCTGTTGTGATTATTTTCTCAATTCTTCCTTATGCAATATTTAAATTAGTTTTATCTATCATTAGCTTACCTCTAAAACTTAGCTTTAAAAAGCAGTCTCACCATCTTTCAGTCTGAATTCTTATTTCAAATAAATAAATTAATTTAGAAAATATTAAATAAAATGTTTGAATATATTTAAAACGCTTGCATGCATACGTGTGTAGCCTAAAGTCAGTGTAAACCTTTCAGTATTAAATAGTTTTAAAATTTATTTAGTTACATCTTTTATAGTTTTTTATGTTTATCTTATTTATATTCTAATCAAAAACCGCCTTGAAAGATATATACTAAATTATTAAATTGAAACCAATAAATAATATATAAAATTGTATAAATCATACACACATATATATTCTATATTCAAATTTTAAAAATGGATGAAGATTTATAAGCAGTTATTACAATAAAGGATGAATATTAATTAGTAAAATAAAAAATGGAATAATAAATTGGATAGAAGTTATAAAATGAAGGATATTACCAGCTAATTCATCTTTATAAGTTGAAAGATGATCTTGAATAAGAAGATAAAATATACTAATCTAAAGTCTAGGAGATATTAGAAAAATACAAAACACTTGGATAATAAATATTCTAAAATGTAATTTAGTGTTAAAATTTATAAAAATTATTTTATAAATTTTTTTAAGCAACAAGATATTATTTCTGGACGTAGAAAAGAATTCTAGTTTTCCAAAGAAGAAACAGCTGATTTAGATAAATACTTTAACATCACTAACCATAATGATTAAAGGGCTAAAAATGAAAGATTTGCTTCAACTGAAATATTACCAATCAGCAATTATTGGTTTATGGCCTTTAAGAACTTTGATTTAATAAAACCGCATATTAAAGAAAAGGATGAGTAGATTTTGAAGCATCTACATAACATATTTTTAAACATTGGCGATAAATCTACAATTGAATTAAAATTTGAATTCAAAGTAAGCTTACATTTGATTAGAAAAATTAAATTATTTATTAAGAATTTAGAATTTTTTGATCATTTTTAAATTTCTTAAAATTTTTATTTAATTCTTTAATAAATATTTTTTATAAATTAGGAAAATGAATTCTTTTAAAATTAGTATCTTGTCAAATTATTTTTTTTAAATGATAATTTAGAACCTGAAAGAAGTACCTACTAATAATATTTTAAAAACTAAATAATTAATTAAAAATTTAAAACTAAAAAGGTGAAGGAACACAAATAGAATGGTATGAAGGTAAAGATGTGTGCAGAAAAACTGTTAAAAAAGTATATTTGAATTAAAGGATATTGGTAAATAATACATTTTTCTCAAGAGTTAAAAAAATAGAAAAACAGGTGCAATTAGAGTAATTACTCATGAAGTTGAAGATGAGAGCTTTTTTAATTTTTTTAATTCTTTAAACTTAGAAGAAATAAAGTTAATGGGTTAGAAAAAAGAAAATTCTTTAATTTAATAAAATAAATATATCGATAGGATGAATATCGACTATGATATTGCAAGGTCTATTATTGATGAATTGCTACCATACAGCTTAGAATATTATTTAGATGTTAGGAGACTAAAATCAAAGCAATCCGAAATTCAAGATCTAAACTTTTTAAAAGAAATTAATGAAAGTGCAAGCGATTCAAGTGGCAGCGACGATGATAATAATGATAATTCTCCAACTAAGTAGAGCTAAAATAATAAAGGCAAAAAAGAAATTAAAGAGAATCCAAAAGTATAACAAAATTTTTACTTAAATATTTTATAAATTAATTTTAATTTAACTTTACAGGATAAAAGCGGAATTTAAGATAATACGAATGAGTGTAAATAATATTGAAAATTTTATTAGAGTAGTCTTAATTGGTTATTGGTAGAAGAATCTATTTATAATGTATATCCTTTGTTTGTGTTTTTTTTTAGCGATTGATATATCGTTTAACCAAGAAATTCTTAAAACTTTTCAAGAATTTATAAATTTATTCAAATATCTAGATAACAAGCTAAATCATTTAACTACATTTAATTTGTAAGGTTGAAATTATTTTGATATATTTATCGGATTACAAGAAAACTAATCATCCTTCTACTATATTGTATATATAGTCAGTTCTCCAAAAATCAGGACAAGATATTTTTAATTATCAAAAAAATTAAAATTAAAAAAAGTAAAGTTTTAGAAATTTAGAATCTTCAAAACAATTAAATGAATCCAATAGCTTCAGAAGGTGCACAATCAAAGCAATTTGTTGAAAACAAAGAAGTAGTTTAAAATTTCCTCGAGAGTGTTGATAAAAAGTCTCTCGATGAAATCAAGCAATGCATCTCAAAAATTGAAAAAAAGATTAAAAAGAAACAAAATGCTTATTCATAATTTTCTAGTGTAAGAGATTTAATTAATACAATCAAAGACGGAAACGGAAGAAGTTGTCTCCACTTTGCTGCCTCAAGAGGTGATATTCCTATCTTCGAGTATCTTTTAAATCTTGGAGCAGAATACAACACTCTTGATAATGAAAAGAACAATCCTTTTTTCATAGCTGCTTAGCATGGACACTTAGAAATCATTTAATACATGGTTGACAAGCTCAAGCAAGACCCATTAGCAAAAAGAGAAGGAGTAAATAAATTATAAATTTTATTTTATTCAAATAATTGTAAATGAGCATTTCATTTTGTTTTTACATAAATGAAATTCACTTTAAATTTAAAAAAACTATAAAGTAAAATTGTTTATTTAATATTAACTTAGGATGCTTCAGCAATTCACTTAGCTAGTAGCAATGGAGATTTATCAACTATAGAGTATTTGATTTCTAAAGGAGCTAATATTGAAGAACCTAGCTCTTTTGGTTTCCCTATTAATTGGGCAGCAGGTTATAATCATGTTAAAACTGTTGAATTCTTATTGTAAAAAGGTGCTTCACCTAATGGTGATAAAAAGGGTGTTATACCTTCTCCTTTGATTTTAAGTGTAGACTATGGCAAATAAGATTTGTTTGATTTACTTATTTCATACAATGCCGATGTTAATGTCACTGATCCTAACGGATGGAGTGTCTTACACTTATGTGCCGAAAAAGGAAATATACCTTTTATGAACGTTCTTTTGGAAAAAGGAGCTAATCCCAACTACGTACACGAATAGAAAACTCCTTTATAATTAGCATTTGAGCATGGAAATATGGATCTTTATTAAATATTAAAGAAGCACACAAAGAATGATATTAATTAGGAATTAGCAGAAGAATTCAAAAATAAGTTAAATATTAAAAAGGAAGATGAAGAGTTTGTTCCTAAAACTATAGATAATGCAAAGGCTGTCGCTTTGAAAGATGAAGGCAATGAGTTATTTAGAACATCTCATTATGAAGAAGCCCTCTAAAAATATTTGAGTGCTCTTGAATTCGATTCTAATCTTGTTGCAATTCACACTAACGTAGCAGCTTGTTATATTTTCTTAAAGCGTTTTGAAGAAGGTCTCCGTTACACTAACAGAGCTAAAAAAGTAGATCCTGAATGGATTAAAACATATTTCAGAGAAGGAGAAATTTACAATGGAATTGAAAACTATGCTGAAGCTGCTGCTTCTTTCTGGGAATGCCTTAAAAGAGAACCAACTAACAAATTATACAAAGATCTTTTTAATATAGCCATGTCTAAAGGAAAGATATAATACTAGCAATAAAATAAAAAATCATCTTCTAAATGATTTATTTTCAATTTATATGAAGTGTATATTTATATATTATTTGTCTTTTTAAAATTTTAAACTATTTCATATAAAAAATTAAAATTTTCACCTTTTTTAGAATGCTTCAAATATAACAATTTTTTTAATGCTTTTTAACTTACAAACTATTCACTATACCAATAATTGAAAATAATCAAGCAAAGTTTGATATATGAGTCAATCAATGAGATTTAAAATTTAAAATCTGATTTAAGTTAGAATTTAGCCTAAATAAATATTCTTTTTAGGACAACAAAAAAATTTTCAATCATAGGAATATGAGATTGATGCTTAAATTTTAAATAAAATCTAAATTAGATATTGGGGATAAGAAAATATTCTATCTAAAAATTATCTAAGTTTATAAAAATTGCTATGAATATTTAACAAATGTCAAACAATTGATACAAAATATTTACTGATATCCTATGGTTTTTAGATCTAAAATTCAACGAAGATGAAGTGGCCGAGCGGTCTAAGGCGGTAGATTAAGGCTCTATTCCGAAAGGGCGCGAGTTCGAATCTCGCCTTCATCAGATTTTTTTTTATTTTAATTAAAATTGTAATTTTTAATTAATTTGTTAATTAAGTATTTAAATTTCTAAAAAAAATAAAATATTAACATAAATTAAAACTATTTTAAATGCTTTTAATGGAATTAAATAACTGAATATCTTAAATAGTTTGTAAAAGATGAATGGAAGATAATTTATTCTTATATGAAATTAAATTAATTTAAGAATAGAAAAGATGAGTATGAATACAATTTGATAAAATATTAAAATTCAATTTTTTATTCATTATTTCTTTTCAATTTTAACGGCATTACTAAGTGCAATACCAGCAGTTTTGTAATGAGAGTGTAATTTAGTTAAGGCGTCAACGTAGCAGGCATCACGTAAAGAAATATTAGGATTCTTTTCAAGGATAGGAAGAATTTCATCAACAGATTCTTCAATAATAGCTTCTAAACCTGAGTTAACAATATCTCTTTCTTAAGCACCTTGGAGCTTTTCTTTGTTTTCTTCACTAACTTCCATTTTTAAGCCAGTAGCTTCAGAAATGAATTACATTAAGGAGTAGTTACTTTTGGTAATATGAAAATATTTATTTAATTTTAAATTTTGTTATAATTTTATATATACCTTTATTCTTCCCACTTACGAGTCAATCTACCCTTACGAATGTGTTCAAGATTCTTTAACCATTCCATGTAGCTAACGACGATGGGTCCAGATGAAATTAAGACATCAGGGAATACTACAATTCCTTTGTTGCTCAAAATTTAATCAGCTTCATAGCTAACAACGGCATTGGTATTTTCAACTAAGTACTTGCAGTTAAGTTTATCAGCATTATCTAGTATTATTATTATAAGTAATAAAATGTTATGTTATATTAACTCCTTTATCTAAATTTTAATCTAAATTCTTTTAAATTCAATCTATTTTGCTAAGCTTCAAGTAAGTAGTTAAGTAAAACAAATTAAGTAAATACCTTTATTAATAAGGTGATTAACATAAGTAGGAATAAGCATATCACACTTTTTATACATAGCAGTTTCGTCAGGATAGAATTCAGCTCCAGGATATCCCTTGAAGCTGTGGTTCTTATCAAAGTGAAGCTTAACAAGGTTGACATCGATACCTATAATAATATTATTTAATTTATTAAGCTTATTTAATGAGAAAGACAGCTAATGATTTATTTACCTTCAGGATTGTAAATAGATCCATCCTTTTCGATAACACCAATAAGCTTAGCACCTAATTCTTGTAAATAGAAAGCAGTCCAGTAACCGATTTTACCAAAACTCTATTAAAAAAAATTAAAACATTAATATTTTTATTAGGAAAAGTTGAGTTGAATTAATTTGAATGTTTGTTTAATAATTTTATTTTAAAGAAAATAAATATGATAGGATCTTATTTTTGATAAGGCAGTCTCAAAATGATGAAACAATTAATTTATTTTCGATGTGAAATCAATTTCCTAATGTTTTCACTAAATTTGCATTCATTTGATTTTAATTACTTGACTGCTTAATTAATATTTCTTAAAAGAAATCTTTTATTTTATTCTTGTCGCTTCTATATTTCTATTTAAAATAAGTGCAAACTAAAAAATAACAAATAAAATTACATGAATAATGAAGGTCTTTCCAGCAATACCTTATTCTAAGCCTAATCTTTAACCAAGTTTTTTATGATTGAATAAATAATTCAAGTAGATTGAAGCACCAAGGCCACCAGCTTGGACTCTTCCTCTAATACCACCTTAATTCTATATTTATAGGAATAGTTTTTAATTTTTAATCCAATAACAAACTAATTCTATCAGTTATTTTAAATCATAATGACTTCTAAAATTGTTAAATATTCTTTGAAATGATGATAATAATTAAAGGATTCATTACCAAAGATTTACCAGTGACACATCCTTAAGAGTTAATGTCGTTTTGGCCATAGAAACTATTTTAATACATTAAAAATTATAATTTAGGGTAAAATTTTGCTTCAATTTAAATGCACTAATATGTAGTATATGAGGTGGAGTTAATTTAATTATTCTCTAAAAAAAAAAGTTAAATATATGTACGTTTAATAGGTGTCCTTAATCCAGTTCATTTCACGTTCTCCAGTGTGGTGGTCAGGTCCGGGAACATCGATAGAAGCACCAATGAAACCTCTTTTGCAAAGTTCAGTGGTGTATTTTCTGGTGATGAGTTCAACTTCTCTTTAAGTCATCAAGGCAGGGTCGATTGAGATAGCACCGAAAGAACCTCCAAAAGGAACGGCAGCTATGGCATTCTTGACAGTTGTCAAGGCAGAGAAAGCATGGACATCTTCAGTAGTAACGCCAACCATAAATCTCAAACCACCCTTGGTAGGAACTCTGTGTTGCTTGTGTTAGGTACGATAGCAGTTAACATTGATGAATTCACCATTTTCTCTCTTTAAGGGGATGTTAATCTGGCAACTCAATTCAGGTTCGAAGTAGAAGTTTACGTCTTCTTCAGGAATGTTAGCTATTTTACCAGCTTGCTTAAAGAATTATTCAGTACTCTTCAAAATAGAGGAAGAAAAGGAAAATTTGGAAATCTTGGATAGCATCTTCAATTTTGACTATTTATGATAGTTTAAGTTTTGCTTTGTTATCTTCTTTTTTCTGAAAGATAAATAATTTAGTTTAATTATTATGTAAATGTAAATTATGGTATTATCAGAAGGATTCTTCTTTATCTGCTCTAATTAATTTTTTTATTTTTCTTAAATACAAGGGACTATTATTTTGTACTATACAATTAATTTATTATTAATTACGATACATTTGATGTATTTTATTGATTTAATACTCCATTTTTATCTATCTCCAAAGTGCGTCACATTTCCAAATATCAATTTACTAAATGCTTTAATATATCCTTTATCTAGCTTAAGCAAAGTAGTATTTAGTTTTAAAGGTGTGATCACATATCTTAAAGGGGGTCGATTTCACATAATTTTTGTATGCCTGTATTCACTCAAACTCAACTTGTATCTTAATTTTGCCAAATTCAATACACTTTTATCCTTTTCTAGTTTTTTTATTCTATCATGCTTATTTTTGTCATAATCTATTAACTTTAAACGATTCTTCCAACAATCACTTCCATACAAGCATTTTATCTAAGTTTCATCTAACGCATTATTAAGTTTGTACTTCATCTTTCTTGAGCATTTTAACTTTTAAGTTTTGAGAGATATGTGCTAATTTTCTAATGATATTATTTCTTAATTCCATAGAAATATCTTTTAATAATATAATCAATCTTCTCCCCCACCAATCCTATATTTCAGAGACTCTTATAACGCACTTTCAATTAATTTATTGAAAGATTATGTATAAGAAATAACTAGAAAAAAATATCTGTTTACATAAAATAAGCAAACATTTTTTTTATCTAAAGTAAAAATTGAAGGATACTTAACATCAATCTTTTTATAAAATATACAAAAGCAGTTGAAAATTTTTTTAACTTTAGATAATAATTTTAAGGAATCAAGTTAATAAGAGCATTTTAAAGAAAGATTAATTGAAATTAATTTATATTAAATATTTAAATCAATAAAAAAATCATGTTAGTTAAATTGATTGATAATTAAATTTTATTTTTATTTACAATAATTTCAAATTTTTTGATAGCAAAAGAGTATTACCTAAAAGGGTTTTAAAGCATAGTTAAATTAGGTTAAAATATTTGATGCTTAAATTTAATTTTTAATTTATAATTTAAATAATTTTAAATTAAAATAATAAAAATAAAATAACCCAAAAAATTATTATTATTTACAAATGGAAATGTTAGAATTAAATCTAAAAATGAATCATTTATAAAATAAATAAAAAAAATTATTTTTTCTAATTTTAAAGATATTTTATTAGAGCTGATTGATACTCATTTTTAAGGAAAAATTTATCTAAATTATTTTTTAATTTAAAATAATGTTAAATAAAATAATATTTTTATGTCTGTGTTTTTAAAAATTTTATATTTATATTATATTTTTGAGATTGTTTTTATTTGGAATATTTTGATTTGATTAGATGCTTTTTAAATTTCATTTTTATTTCAAAGTGCAAAAGAAAAATCTAGCAAGAAATACAAGCTTATTTTGTGTAAATTAAATAATGAATGTAATTCAAAAAAATTAAAATATTTTTTTTCATTTAATTTAAAGTTATTTTTTATGATATTTCATGTTATTTTTTAGAATTAAAAAAATCTAATAGTAAAATAGAAATGTTTTATATTTCTATGTAGATATTTGGTAATTTAGCTAACTATCGGCTAATATTTAGAATTTTAATGAAAGATAATTCATTTGCAAAATTTTTGTGGCGGGATTTATAATTATAAATTAAGATATTATCTGATTTTAATTAATTTTCAAATTTCAAAAAAAAAATTTTATAGTTTATTAAAGCTATTAGAAATGAATATTTACTATATAGAGGTTGAGAATTTTAAATCATTTAGAGGCAAACATTAAATTGGGCCTTTCACTCAAATGACTGGTATAATAGGCCCAAATGGTTGTGGTAAAAGTAATATTGTTGACGCTTTGACTTTTGCTTTTAATATAGAAAACGCAAGAAACCACCACCCGATAAGTAGCATAACTTAGCAATCAAAACCTGATATGTGCTCAGTAGAAGTGGTGCTATAAGATAAGCGATAAAAAATAACTTTTAAAAAAACTTAAAGCAGAAAAAAATAAATAACTTTTTATATGAATAACAATATTTTAAGTTAAGAATAATATTTAGAGTAGCTTAGAAAATATAATATTGGTAAAAATAGAATATTTTTTGCTTTGTAATTTATTTAATTATTAATTTAGGTCCACAATCATTTATGCTTTAAGGCGAAACTGATAAACTCATAAAAAAAAGCCCATAAGAGCTATCAGAAATAATAGAAAAAGCATGTGGAAGTGTAAAGTTCAAAAAAGAATATGATGAACTAAATTAATAAATAAAATCAATCAACGACGAGACAATTAAAATTATTTCAGAGTAAAAAAATCTAAAGAAAGAAGATTAAAAATTAAGAAGCATCAGTGAACAGAATGAGAAATATGAGTCTTTAAATGAAGAAATAAAATAAATAGAAGTCAAAATAGAATAAGCTAACTTCTTTTAAATTGACAGCAGCATTTTGTAAGAAATGAAAGCTTTATCAAGTACATAAAATAAATTAGATGAAAGAAAAACAGAAGAAGGAGCAATTAAACAGAAAATTTAGTAGAACAATATAGTAAAAATTATTTTTTAAAAATGAAGAAATTAAAATTGTAATTTAAAATATTAGAAAATTAAAAATTTGCAAAAAGAGCAGTCTAAAAAAGAGAAAGAAAGAGATCAAATCAAACAATAAATCAGAGAACTTTAAGAGTAATTGGAATAAGAGGAAGATTAAGTTAAGAATGCCAAAAGCTTTTCAGAAAATGCTAAATTGCAAAAGTCTTTCTAAGATCAAATAAAAGAAATTAATGATAGCTTGGCAAAATTAAATGGCCAACTCAGAAAAGAAGAGTCTATTTTGAATGACATGCAATCAAAAGAATCGTAAAAAAGCAAAATTGAGAATAAAAAATTGAAAGACAACTATGAAGAGTATCAAGAATTAGTAAGAGTATGCAATTCTTAAACATTAAACTTAGAGCTTGAGAGTAAAAAGCTTGCAAACGATATGAATAATGTCTTTTCTCAACTAAAAGTGGCTACAGAAGCTTAATCTAAATAAAATAACCACATTGAAGAGCTTGAAACTAAAATTAATGAAGCAAAAACAAGTTAGATTTCAAAATAAGGAGAACTTTAGTAGAAATAATAGGAAATATCTTCAATTAAGCAAGAACTTGTTGAATTAGAAAATCAAAGAAAAGATAATGTTATCAAAATGGAAAATATATAAAAAGATTTATCTGTGCTATTATCAAATAAACTTTCCTTGTAATATTTTTAATTAAATTTTTTTAAATAATTGTTTTATTTTATTAAAGGGAGTATGAGTTAGAATAAATGGAGGAAATAAGAAATTAGAATAAAGTTTATAGAGAACTTCATAAATTTAAAGGGTTTTATGGTTAATTTTCTGAATTAATTAGGAATAATTCAAATAAATCTTATGATTTGTCAATAAAAATAGCTTTAGGTTCTTTCCTCTCTTGCTTGGTAAATATTTATTGTAACTTTAAAATTATAAAAATATTATAATTTTATAGGTTGTAGATAGCCCTTAAACTGCATCTCTGGTAAATGTTACCTTAGCTTCATAAGGCTTCGTAATTTTTAGTTTTTTTATGAGCTAAAATTCAAAATGATTATCTAATAAAATTTTTAGGCAAGGGACGTTATGATTTTATAAAACTTACCTAATTCAGATGATGATTTAGTAAAAGCTAGAATTGGTAATTTAGGTGAACTTGCCACTTCTCTCGTTGACATTGATGAAAGATCATCTAAGTATGAAGAAAATCCAGAATTGAAGGCAAAGATAGGAGATACATTAAAATACTTATTAAGAGGAAAAGTTATTTGCGAAAATACAGAAAAAGCATTTTAATTGAGAAATCGTAAAATTAAGGAAGTTTATTAGATTATCACAAAAGATGGAGATATTGTTACTAGTGGAAGTATTTAAATTTCAAGCAGTGATAAAGAGAAATACTCTAAAAAGGATCTAGGAACAGAATAAAATATTTAAAATCTGTAAAAAAAGATTTAAAATGAAGAAAAATAAATAGATAAGAAAATGGCTGAATTAGAAACTATCAAAAATTCAGACACTGAAAAAAAATACAATAAATTATTAGAATAATTACAATCTAGTGAAGCTTCAATCGAAATAACAAAGACTGTAAGTAGTTTTTATTTCATTATTTAATTTAATTAATTAATTAATTAATTAATTAATATTTTTTGTGTAAAAGGAATTATCTTCTGTTTAAGAGAAAATCAAAAAACTTGAAGAAAAAAAGCAACAAATTAGAAATGTAATTGCAAAGAGCTTAGAAATTATAAATCTTGAAAATACTGTGAAAGAAATAGAGAAAAGACTGCAAGATACTTAAGAAAAGTTAGACAAAAAAAGAAATGAAGTTTATGATCCTTTTTGTAAAAAGTATAAAATCGATATTAAAGAACTAATTTCTGTAAATGCCGAGACAGTAGAAAGAATATTCAAAAATATTGAGAAATAGCAGATGAAAGTCCAAGATATTAATAATTCCATAAAATCTAATTAAGAAAAGCTTGATAATGTTATTAAGGCATAAGAAAAGTATAATGAAAATAAAAAAAATTTTGAAGAATTACTTGAACAATTCAAAAATATTTCTTCAAAGATTTAAAACACAAAAAATGAGTTAGATAGCAAATACAAAAATGTTCTTTCTGAAGTTCAATCGTTTGAAAAGTAAATTTAAGAATTAAATTAAGAAAATGAAAGTAGCTATTAACTGCTAATATAGTAGCCAAACCAACTTAGAAAAGATATCATACAAATAAAGCATTCCATAGGCTAGTTAATAGATAAAAAAGAAACTCTTTGGTAAGAATGTTAGTTAAAGTAAATAGAATTCAAAGACTCATCTAAAATGAATAATAAAGCCTAAAAAAATTCTATGATGGAAGAAATGGATGAAAAGAGCAAAAGTTCATCATCACAACAAGATGACATTGAATCTTAAGATGAAAAAGAAGAAATATAAACTCTTTCAAAAGATTTTACTAAGTCTCTCAAACATTACACATAGGCTTTGTCATAAATAAATGATGCAAAATTACAGGAATCTCTAAATAAATTTAGTGAAATTGAAATGCTTAACTATTTTATGCTTTTTAAAGATAAAAGCTAATTTTAGAAGAAAAGGACTGCTCGTCAATAATAAATGGCAGATGAAACAAATGACAATCTTCTTGCATAGTTATTGGATAGTGTTGATATAGGATCTTTGTTAAGCTATTAAAATCGTCTTGTTGACCGCTTAGAAGAATTGCGTAAAAAAATTGAAGAATATGCTTCAAAAGATCTTGCTGAAGGACTCATGGGTGCAACTGTTACAAGTGAAGAAATGAAAGTAAAAAAAGAAAATTTAAAAAATCGCTAAGCTGAACTAGTAGCTGAAAAGAAGAAGGCAGAAGAAGACCTTAAAAATATCAAAAAATTACGTAAAGAAAAATTTGATGATTTCTTTAAAGAAGTTTAAAGTTAAGTAAAAATATATTATGGTGAGTTAACTAAGCTAAAAGGAAAGCACTAAGGTTAAAAAGGAAATGCTGACTTAACTGTCAGTGACGAAGAAGAAAAATACAAAGGTGGAATCAATTACTTTTGCTGTCCTCCCAAAAAAGCTTATGCATTAAATCCAGAAAAAGAGTTAAGTGGTGGTGAAAAAACTTTAGCACAAATAGCTCTTTTCCTTGCAATAGCAAAGGATTCTCCTTTTTTGATATTAGATGAATCAGAAGCTGCACTAGATTAATCAAACACCTAGAATGTGATTGAAACATTTAGAAATCTAATTACAAAACAATAAAAACTAATAGTTTCTCATAATCAAGAAGTCTATTCATAGTGTGATAGTTTGATAGGAACAACATTTAATAGAAACACAGATACTTCATTCACCTTATCTTTAAATTTAAAAGCATGAATAAGAAAATATGTTTTTCATATTTTAATCATTAATTTATCAATCAAAATTACACAAATAAATAAAATAAATATCAATTTTGTACTTAAATATATTTTGAAGTTTTCCATATTTATATAAAGAATTTAATAGTAACTTGTATGTATCCCATCTTAAATAATTAAAATAATACAATTTTTTATAAAAAATAGTATAAAATATCAATTAATAAAAGAGCGATTTTCAAATTTTGCAAATATTACAGTTTTCTTTATCTTATTTCTAAATAAATTTTCTCCATTTATATAAAATAGTAAGCCATAATAAATTTTATATTTGTATAAGACATATACTTCAAAAATCTTTATTTTTTATCTAATTCTGTGTTGGCTTTTATTTTAAAAATTGGTAATACAATTAATATTCATTTATCATTTAAATTTATTTTGAACGAAATTTAATTTAAAAAATAATCATTTATTACATAAATATATAGAATAATTTTATTTTTTCACAAGAGATATAAATGTTTTTATTACATTTTAACTATTATACTTCACACTTAATTCAAAAATTTCTAAAAGCAAAAAACCAAAATGAACTTTTTAATTTTTGTTTGTTTTATTTGAAAATTAAGCAAATTATTAATATTTTAAATAAATAAATTGCTGCTTGAATTTGCTTATAAAAATTACATTACAAAAAATTATTGTGTATTGTCCTAAATTTAAATTTAATTTTTTTGCAGTAAAAAGAATAATTAGATATCTAATTTTTCTTTTTCTTTTATTTAATTTATATTTATGTTTTGCTTTTTAAATAATTTTTTATTTTTTAATTTTTATTTATCTAATTTTATTTGTTTATTATTATTTATCTAATTATTTTTTTTATTTTAATTTATCTATTTAATTTTATTTCGTTTTTTTTTTTTAAATTAAAAAATTTTTCAAGTCCTGCCAAAGTTCAAAATCTCAAGAGCATATTGTATCTTCTTTATCTATTCTTTAATTTATTCATTTTAATAATTTTTTTTATTGGGAAAAGATTAGATTTGTTTTGAAAATACATGATCGAATATATTTTTCAAATGATTAAGAATATATTCTATTGAAATATCTAAATACAGATTGATTCATCTTAATCAATTTATTGTTTAAAAAATTAACGGGTTTGGATGCGTGTTTAAAAAATGAATGCTGCTCCACTTTTAGCATTCTGATTAAGCAATCAAATGTATTTAGTATTTCCCTTTTTCTTATTTCTTTCTACAATTTTTTGTTTTTTATTAATTAATTTGAAATTTATTTATTATAAAAAATAATTAAATAATTAATAATTTAAATTCTTTTTAGAGGGAAAACAAATAATTAAAAAAATACAAATATTAAACATATTTATTTATCTAAATTAATAATATGTATGTTTTTCTTAATTTGATCATTAAATCATATGTACACATCTTTTTTACGCTATGTGTTTTCAGCGAACCAATCAGTAATTGGTCTATCATTGAATGGACCATATTTGCTTTGCTCACATAAATATATGCGTGCTTCATTCTCTGCAGTTTATTAATAAATTTCAACTATTTTAGGATCAATACTATCTAATTCTGCGTCTGATTTGCTTATTGGGATTTAAGGTTATATTCTTAGATATTTATCACCGTAATTTTATTTAAGCTCAATATCAACATAAGCAGAAGCTCCTTCTCCTAAACTATCAATTATATTAACAACATTTAAAAGGCCTGCATTTTTACTGAGTTACTAAGACTTTTTAGGTTCTCCAGTGCCAAGACTAAGCAAAAAGAAATTATTTTCATTACCACTATTTAATGCTTCTTTCTTAATATCTTCTAAAACTAGCTTTGATGGGTTGTTCTGTCCTACACCCCCATCAACTAGACTATAAGATTTAGTTTAATTTATGTTTTTTATTTCTGCAGAAGGGAAGAAAGTTGGGGCAGCACTAGTAGCTCTTGCTACGTCTCTCATATAAAAGTTTTTATCATCGTTAAAAATAGCTTCCCTGCTTCTAAATACTTTAGCTATACTTTTACCTAAAAAAATTTTTAAGCAAAAATTTTAAATTATAATTTAATAAAACCTTGATTCATCTCTCTTCTCACTGCTGTCACAATCACATTTGTTCCTTTTATTACGTCTGAGAGCTTACAGTTTTAGAAATTTTTAAAAAGAACTGTTTCAAGACCTGCAGGATCATATTTGGCTTGATCCATCAAATTATTGAGCATAGCTTTGAGCTTAGAAGTATTGAAAATGTTTGCACCATCTAATTTAAATACATTAACCATTTAATTTATGTCTAAAATAGGATTGATTCCATCGAGAGTTCCTGTACTTCCTAAAGCTTAATTATTTAAATATTTTAGATTTTTTTCAATTTAAGAAAATTCAATAATTAAGTTGATATGTAAATAAGTAAATACCTAGTAATCCACCTATTGAAGTACCTCCAACAGTATCAAAAATTTCATGCACCTTATACTTTGTTTCTTCACACAAAACTTTAATCATAGTAGCAGGGATGATACCTCTCATACCTCCACCATCAATACTGAGACCTAGTCTACAAAAATCAACTCCTTCTTTCTTGTAATCAAGTATGCTATGATTTGTAAAGGACTTATTCTTTATAAAAAATAATTTTGAATAAAAGATCATTTAAAACTATGTAGATTTAAGGATAAAATAAATAGATAAAATACTCTAAATAAATCTTAAGGTCTAGATCTCAATGCAGAGTAGACGTTTGTATTTTTTTCTAGTTGATGTACAATTTGTTAGTAAATATCATCAAATTCGATAATATTTGGTCTTGGTGATAACTCTAATTGTTTTAACTAGATGGAATTGTGCTTTATGTATTCTAAAAACAGATTTATTGTTTCAAGGCTAAACGAGTTATCTTCAAGAATTTTAAGCTATTTCAAATTGGTATCTTCTTTCAAGCATTAAAAGATTATTGTGAATCCTTCATCTTAAATTTTGTTTTGACTTATATCCAACAAGGTTAAATTATTATTTTATTTAAGTCCTTCAGCTAACAAATTTAAGCAGGCTAACTAAGTACCATCTTCTATAGTTTTGCTTAAACCGAGTTCCTTTAACGTAGTATTTCTCTATAATATTTCTGATAATATTCTAAATGAATGAGGAGTTAATTTGTTTTGAGAAAGATTTAGATGGGTCAGTTTGCATTCTTAATTAGAGCAAAGATATTATTAAAGATTTGTTATTTAACTTGAAGTGAGAGAGCACTATCTAATTTACAAAAATTTGATATATTTCCAAGATAAAATTTTTTCGAAATCATCTGAACAAAGATTGTTATCATCCAATATTAAAGTCTAGAATGAAAGCGAAAAGGAATCAAAGCAGGGAGAAAGATACTCAAATGATTTTGGAGAAATGTAGTTGCCTGATAAATCCAAAACTCTTAAATACTTAAGCTATTTTAATCCTTCGCAAAGAATAACCAAATGGGAGTTATCTAAGTTGCAATGACTAATTTTTAATTATTAAATTCTTCCATTAAAATTACTAAACATATTCTTCATCTATTCAATCTACTATTTGCTAAGATCATTTTTTTCAAATGCAATTTTTGTATAAGTGATTTTGTTTTTTGATATGGCTTCTAATACATCTTACATATTTTTATCTTAATTTAATCCTCCGACATTTGAAAATTACAAGCTGATTCCTTCTTTTTTAGTTTTCTAAATTATTTTTGCCACAATTTGGCATTCCTCATCATTTAGATCAATATCCTTGAAAATATAAGAATCATATTGCTAACAAGTTTAATCGTTGCTACTTAGAGATTCATAGAATATATTCTTTTTATTTATTAAAATGTTAATATTGTTTTTTTCAATAAAAATACAAGCTTACTAAAAAAGTTAAAGGTTTTTTTTCTTAACAAATGCTCTTAAAATCGACATCTTTGATATGTGGATTTTTTTAGAAAAATTTGAACATAAAGCGGAAGAATTCATCATTAATCTGTTTGTTGGCTTTCTTTGAATTAAATAAGTTGCCAATAACATTTGTAAAAACGTTTTTAGGGAAAACATGTTAAAGGTCTCTTTTGGTAAAGGCTTATGACAATACCATTAAATTTTCTTTTATGCTAACATTTTCATTATATTGCTATTCGTAATATATTTCATTTATAGCAGCTTGATAAGCCTACATGAAATTTCCTTTGCTTCCTCTAATGACCTATATTGCTTTCTCAAATTTTCCTTCAGAAGTTATCTAATCTAGTTAAACACTGATACCTTCCAGTACATACATGACAATAAGTTCACCTTTTATAAATTGTATTAAATTAAGTTAACAATTTGTTTAAATAAAATTATATTACTCATTAACTATTTACATCCTTAAACTGCTAGCTTTTTAATTTGTGGACAATTAATAAAAAAGTAAGCAAGCTATTTTTAAGAAAAATTACATTTTAAATTTTTTTGTTTTTAGTTAAATAAATTTTACTTTTTGTGAATTGCTGACAGAAATATTTTAGATATGAGAACCAGAAACATCTAAAATCCAAAGATTTTTCATGTTGTTTGCAATAAGTGTTTTTAAGGAGGGAAATACAATTTGGTTAGACATTAGATAGCTAAGTGGTTTTCCATTTGCAATATAATATATATCATCACAATTACTGATATCTAGATAAACTAAGCTTTTGTATGAGTCTGCTATAGCTATAAGATCAATATCTGCGATTTTAGTATTCGATAAAATAAGAGTTTATATTCTCTCGAGTTAAAATAATTTAAGGATCTTAGAAGTTAGAATGTTGCAATTACTCAAATTCAAATAATCTATAGGTTTCTCAAGCTTTTATTCTTAAAGTAGCTTAATTATTAGCTCTTCTTAATTTGATTACGATATAAATTTAAATAGAATGTTTCTATTGAAAAAGCTAAACTGCTTAATATTCTTAAGGTTATAGATTTTTTGATATTCAGACTCATTGTCAGATGTTGTCATTATCTTGATGAATTTTTTAATCTTTTCTAATGCTTAAGAAGGACCTATTTACTTAAATTAGGAGAGCAGTTATTCAATAGTTGTTATATCCCCTCTTCTTTTCTCACTGAAAGATTAAATCATGCTTACCATGCTTATCGTATTAAATGTTTGTAAATGAATATTTTTTTGTAAGATCTAACTATATTTTTTTTCAAGGAAAGTTTATTAGTCATTGTTAATTTGTTCGTAAATGCTAGCAAGCTCCTTATCAACAACTTTAAAGAGTTCTTAATGGCTTATTGATGTATTCTTTTTTTTACACCATTTCATCACTTTAACTATTGTTACAAGCCTTTCTAACAGATGTTTAATAGCTTCTTTCTATATAGGGATACCAAAATATGATTAAGGTTCACAATTGTTAAAATAATTAGGTGAAGTAATTTTGTCTTGCTATTCCTAAAAAACTACAGAGCCTTTTTTAAATTTATACTATGAAATTTTAAGTAAATCATCTTAATACTTGGAGATATCGAGTAGCCACTCTTTAAGAACCTCATAGCTATTAATGTTTGAATATTTATCAATAATACTTGTTGGTATTAACAGATTCATCTCATACATGCAAAAAAGTATTGATTTAACGTACAGCTAAAACTCACCATTAATCATTCCTATATTCTGAACAAGTATTTCGCTCTATCCTATGTCGATTAAACTTTTGTAAATTATTTTTAAAGATTATAAAAAACATGTAAAATAAAATAAAAGTTAAACCCTAATTTAGAATTTAGTTGAATCTCTGACAAGAAGCAAGATAAAGGATTACTTTCGGGATATAAAATCATTTCTAAAATCATTCTATCTGAAAGTTATTCCCTGTCTATATTATCCTATAGTTAAAATGGTCCTTTTTCTGCTATCTACTAAGAAAAAAATAATTTAAATTACAAAAATTCAATTTATTTATGAAAAATTGAATTATACCGATGACAAACTATTTATAGTTGCGTTGAAGTGCGAAAAGTAGTAGTATTAGTCTTGAATTTTAACAAACTCTTTTCTTAATCTCGAAGAAGGAATGAACTTTTTCATCAGAGAATCCTTCATATAATTCAAACCTGGATACCTAGTAGCGTGCTCGACTAATATAGTTCCAGAAACCTCTGATCCTGTTTTTAACAAGCAGTAGTAGCCTACCAAATGAGAAGTTTGCTATTGTATATCTCTTCTTCTGAATACAAATTCTTATGTCTTTTCATTATACTAAAAGGCTTGTTCCCATATATGTTTAGGGATTTTTTTTTCACCAAAGTTTGTACAATAAACATGCATAAACTACTCTTATTGGTCTTTATTCTGTTCATCACTTATATCGTTTTATTTATGTTAAGAATCATCTTCTATAGAAATAAATATATTATTCCATATATGACTCCATTAGTAGTCAAGCACCAACTACTTATTGTTTGGCATTAATATGCTGATAATTTCGCTGATTTCATCAAATTATTCTTTATTCAAATTAGCTTTAACTAAGTATTTAATCAAAGTATCGTCATGCAATTTTTTACCCTCTCCATGATTTAAAAGAAACTTAGCCAATCTAAATTTTTTATATTTCAGTGATTTTTCAAACAATGTCTCTTTTTCAGGGAAAAATTTGTCACCTAATAGCTTTTTATGAGCAAAATATTAATCTAAAAGTTAGAAATTTTCTTCTGTTTCATCGAAATATTTAATTGTTTCAAAGCACTTTTCGTATTTTTTGATATTTATTCCAAAGAAAATAGCTAATAGTTCTATAAATATAGAAGGATTGAAGCTAACATTATTAAAATGCTCATCACTGTAAAGAATATTTAGAGCGTTTTCCCAAGACTCTTCTTACTTCCATGAGGGTTCTATAATAGATTGATCAGAAATAGGTGACTTAAAAAAAAGATAATGAGAAGAAGCAAAATAAATTAAGGTTAATTTATATTTAGGTGAGCTTATATTTGAAAGATTTATTTGTTGAAGCCATAATTTCAGTACATATTCTAGAGATTCTCCTTTTTAGCTTGTAGTTATTTTAAGATTTTCATCAAACGACTTGCAAGCATCTTTATACTTTTGCAATGACCTTTTTGATGCCAATTTTTGAATATATTCCTCAATTGATATTTTCTTCATAAATTCTTTATATTCTTTGAGATTTTTTTATTTATTATTCGATATAAATTCGTTTATTATGGGGTAGACTTTGCTTATGATATCTTTAATACAGAAAAAGCCTTAAGTAGGGAGAATAACCTCCTTTACCCACATGAATGCCTATTAATAATTGATAATTTTTCAAATATGAAAATAAATAAATAGAAATTTACTTAATTAATTCTCTGCAATACAGAAAAAATGTAGTGATACTACTCATTATTTAAATAAAAGGAAAACTGTTTATTTTTATCTTTCAAGTGATAGTCATTTTATTATCCATCAATAATAAGTTTCAAACATTTAAAAAATTGCAGTAAATGCTCTTGCTTAAATAATTCTTAAAAGAAGCTTTCATTTAGTTATAAAGACATTACCTCTTTATAGAAGAAAATAGGATTTCTCAAAGCTTTTTATTTATATTAAAAAAATGTTTACTAAATATTCCCAATTCATATTTAAAATGCTGAAATAATATTTAGCAAGAATATTTTTTTATTCTAATTTTAGAAGCTTAATTAAAAAATTTTGTTGTTTTAGGGAATGTGTATTAATGCAAATAAATAATTTATTGAGTAAGAAAGATAAGTAACTAATTAATTAATAGGTGTATCAGATTTTTACTGATACTAATTAATTTTATTTAATGCGTATTTATAAGAATTTTGATATAGATAAGCTTAACTTAGAGGTCAGAAAGAAATAAAAAAATAAAAAATCTTTACCTGAATGCTAGATTTTGCCATCTTTTGATTGTATATGATTAAAAACTCTAAATAAATCACCCTATGAGTTAACAGCATAGTTTGGAAGAAAGTTCTCCAAAGGGAGGGTAAATATGGAAGATAATATATGAGAAATAAATTGTTCTAGCTTTATATTATTTTCAGCATCTCCCTCTCTGATGAATTAACTATTTTCTGAATCAAAAGAATATTCTTCAATGTTTAAAAGTGATTCAGAAGTAGTATTAGGAGTAATTAAAAAATAAGTATAAGTCTTTTTATCTTTAAGTAGCTCTTTTACCTTAACTACAATGCAAGGCTTGATTTTATTATTCAATAAAAATCTATTCATGAGATAAATTATTAAGTTTTTTTAACAAGGTTATATTAATTCTATTGCTATTCTTTATATCTCATACTGACTGTTTTAGGTTAAAAATTTCTAAAAGTTTGAATGATCTACTAATGAACTTTCTATAAACGGAGCTGATATTTATATTACTTCATCCTATAAAAGCTGATTAACAGCTTATTATATCTAAGCATTACTATATTAGTCTATTTAATCTTCAGCTAGAATCTATTAAAACTAATTTTAAACTTTTTCTCTTTCTTCAGAATAATACTTATTTAATTCATCCAAAATATTTTTCAACTTTGTTGAGTTATAGTTATTTAACTCAATTTAAATGCTTAGTATTTAGGAAAGAATATCATCAAACTATTCTAAAATTGGATTTTTATTGCTTACATAAAGTAAGGGGTCTCCTTTATAACCTTTAATTGTTTTTTATATTATAACTTCAGAAACTTATAGCTCTTTTATAAACTTAAGGATCATTGTCTGAAGGCCTTCACTAATTTGAACTTCTTAAAAGCTGTCTCTGGGAATCGGCGTATCTATCTCGCTTTAAGAATCTATTTTTTTGCTCTCTACTATTGGTTAGCTCAAGTGCCTAACTTGGTTTCTATTTATTTATATTTAACTTGATTAAATACTAGCTATTAACTATTAATCTAAAGTAGATCTCTTATCATTGACTGATTTTTTTGTTTAGCCATTCTCTTGAAAATATTGTTTAATCTATTTTTTTATTTTAACTAACCTATTAGGTTTGCTGGACATTTATTTTTAAATGTCTTCGCATAAAACAAATAAATCCGGAACGGTCTTTTAGATTTCTTCTAATATGAAATCCATTTTTTTGTTTCTTTTTTAATTTATTTACTTATTAAAGTGTTCAAACTATTATCTATTCAAGCTAATGTTTTATTTCTTATATTATTATTAAAGTATATTAAATCTGATATATACGACCTAATAATTCATGTATATTCTTACAATAAATCATATTTAGATATTTATTAAAAATATGAAATTCGATGGCGATTATGAACATTTTTTATTTTAAGTAAATAAAACTCAAAATTATTTTTTTAACTCAGTTAGAAAGAAACCAAATAAATTTTTTTTTATTATAAAATAAAATAATTTTTGATTAAGAAAATTAAAGAATGAGAAATGAGAATGGTAGTTTAATAATTTATTTTATCTTTATAGAAATTTTTTAATCTGATTAACAATTAATTATAAATCTAATAGAATTAAATTAAAAATTTTAACTTTGTTTGCTGATTTTACTAATAAAATACATACATACAATCATATTTTATTTCATTTTCTCATCATGCATTCATCACCTTCTGCAACATATCCTAACTTTTCATAAAAAGCGGTATTTGAGGGTTTGCAATATAAAGCTAATTTAATGCATCCTAAATTTTCCAAACCTATTTTATTAAGAGCCTTCATTATTTTAGAACCCCATCCTTTACCTTATTCACCTTTAGCTGCAACAATTCCTTCAATATGGCCTACATTACCGACGATATTTCTTTCTATGATAACACTTCCAGCTGCTACAATTTTCTTTTTTTCAATTTCCTCAATTACAATATGAACTGAATTTATAATTTCATTTTTTGATTGCAATTAAAACTCTCTTTCAAAATCTTCTCTAGATATTTAGGGAGCGTTTGTTAAATTACTCAAGCATTAAAAGTACATTTTATCGTAGTCTCCTAATTCTAAGAGTCTGCATGTATATTGCTTAGATGAAAGCGAGTCCAATGATGCTTTTAAATTTCCAGTTGACATTTTTAGTGATAGTTTTTGAATACTCTATTAAATGTATATTTTTAAAGATTTATTAACTTAAATTAATATTTTGCTAAATAAGTAAAGTTATTGCTTTAGTTTTTAATTTAGTATAATGATTAAATTACTTATTGTTAAATATGTTATCAGCTAATTATAAACAAGGATCAAACAAAAAGTTATCAAAAATCCCTACGTCAGATATTATATTACAATATTTACATAATAATATGATCCATAAATTCCTACATTATTCAACCAGTTAAAATTAATGGACTTAAAATATAGTAGGAGTGGAAATTTTAAATTTGGCATTTTGACAATTTTTATTCTTTAAGAATAAAAGCCTATTTTAAAATATATATTTATTATTCAGATTAGATTTAATTGTTATTAATGTCAAAATATTTCAATATTTCTGCATAACTCGATATTTTTTAACTGATGAAATTAATTTTCTGATGATAATATTTTTGTTTGTATAGATTCTCATTACTTCGTTGAATTATAAATTTAGTATTTTGACATAATTTTATTTTTAATAAGAAAAAAAATTACTTTAAAATAAAATAGTTGTATTATTTTCAAATTTGTTGTTAACTTTAAAATGTTTCAATTATTCTTAATAACTTGATATTTTATGCAAATACAATTAATAAACTGATAATAAAATTTTTAAAGTAGTTTGTGATGTTTCAGATTTATTCATTAAAATTATCAATCAACAGAAAAATACTTAATAAAAAAATATATAATTAGTAGAAACGAGCAAAAAAAAAGTACTAAAAATATATTTTTCAAATAATGAGTTTTTTTGTTTAAAATAAGTGATTTTTCTAACATGGTTAAATAAAATACTATTTAAATTTAATTTTAAATATTTTACTTTTAAACATAGATATATGTTAAGCTTTTATATTTTTAATATAATAAGCAAAAATGTGTTTAAATTAACTTATTACCAAAATTTTACAAATTTGCTTAGCAGTGTTATTTTAAAGGTTTATAAAAGTTACTCTTAACTCTATTTGCTCATCAAAGAAACAGAAATATCATTAATTGTATAAAAAATTGATTGATTTTTAGAAAGATACTGGCATTAAAAATAAGTTTTTTATAATAAATGTCATAGATTAATTAGCAAAATCAAAATGAATTATCTTAGCAAATATAAGACAAGTAAACTTAATTTAGATTTGTTTTAAAAATGAGTCATTAACATGCTCTTAAAATTTTTTAAAACAAGATAGGATAGCAGAAAATTGATATCTATATTATCTTCTCCATAGCTATAACTCATCAAAAGTAATAAATCAAAAAGTGAAAATACAAGTCAAGACATAAATGAACAAATAACTTCTTTGCACACTTCTTAAATCTTTCCGAATAATTCATAACAAAAATTAAATGTTGATTAAGAGCCAGAGCTTACTAAAATAAAGAGTTCATAGGGACTTAACTCTCCATAAGGGAGTTTATCATAGATAAATTTGAATCCATCAATATCATAAAATCTACATGAAGATAATAACCAACTTTTAAATTCAAAATATCATCTGTAACTTTAGGAAAATGTAGAAACAAATCCATAGATTACACCATTAAATCAAAAAATGAGTCCCAATTTTATTGCTTAAAGGCTATAGTTTTTATAAAAAAAGTAAACGAATTGGTCTCAAGAGATAGATCTTACAAAGTATAAGCCCCACTAAATACATTAAAAAATAGATAACCTAGCTTTATTTGATTAAAATCTAGAAAATAAGGAAGCTGTTGATGTAAAATAATTTATTTTAATTTGGATTTTTGTAATTTTCTTTTAGAAGTTTAATGAACTATAAAGAAATTAACCTATCATTTTTTTGCAATTTCAATAGTTTTTGATAAGTTAAATAAGTGTATTTATTTTTTT
This sequence comes from Tetrahymena malaccensis 436, assembly GCA_000231845.2. NCBI lineage: Eukaryota > Ciliophora > Oligohymenophorea > Hymenostomatida > Tetrahymenidae > Tetrahymena > Tetrahymena malaccensis. Next base: position 3,457 of record AFXY02001839.1, on the reverse strand, counting down.
TCAATTCATGAATGAAAATAACAAGAATAATCTATTATGCCTAAAACTATAATTTTGCTTAATTTAATTAACAATAATCGTTTTATAAAAAAGATTCTTAAATGCATTTTAGTAAAGCAGCCAAGCAAAAGAAACGCAAAAGAAATCTAATTTGTAAGAAAATGTCTTAAAAATGTTAAGTTTTTTAATGAGATAGAAAAATAATTACCAGAAGAGCTAATCTTACGTTTGTGTAAATTTCTATCTTATGAAAAATATCCTCAGTTTCATAGATTGTACAAAGCAGGTATTTTATTAAAGAATAATATCATTATTTTGAGCCTTTTTTGATTAAATTTAATGAATTCAAGGTGATTATGGTAGAAAATTTTACATTATCCTGGAAGGGGCTGTGTTCATTTTAACTCCTTCAATATCTAAAACTTTCGATTAGAGTGTCACTGACAATAAAGAAGAAAAATAAATAAAATAAATGATTATGCATGAATTTGATGAAACTCCTAGATTCTTTCCCTTGCCATAAAATTTAGATGAAAACGCAGACGATTCTCAATTGGTTTAATCAGTCGTCTAGTTATAAAATGAAGGATTTAACATTAAAAAAACTCTTGAAAAAGGAGAAAGTTTTGGTGAAATAGCTTTGAGAACCGAAGGTATAAGAACAGCTTCAGTTGTTTGCAAGGAAGACACCTATTTTGTTTCAATTACAGCAACCACTTATAACGAAGTTATTGATGCATATCATGACTTACTTTATAAAGAAAAGATTGATTTTTTAAGAAATGTATCAATTTTTTAGAGATGGAGTCTAGCTTTTGTTCATGAAATTATGATGTAAGTAGAGATAAAACAATATAAAAGAGGTGATATCCTATACGAAGAAGGAGAGAAAAGTAAAAATCTATATTTTGTTAGATCTGGTGAAGTTGAAGTAATAATTATACTTAATTCAAGTATGAATAACTTAAGCAGCAATATAATTTATTTTATATTTAATAGCTTCAGTAAACAGTAGAAATCAAAGATGGCTTAGATAGTTATAAAAGTATCCCTGATAAACTTGTAAAAAGCAATCATGTTTGGAATGAAAAAATAAAAAATGCAAAATTAAAAAAATGTAGTTTAGTTATACTTGGTCCATACCAATATTTTGGTGATTATGAAATTTTTAAAAAATCTAAAAGAATTACAAGAGCAGTGTGTTATTCAAATTCTGAACTATTTGTCTTAGATAAAAAGGTTTTCTTATTTTTGCAATATCGTTATAAATATTTTATCAAAATTTATATTTTTAAAAGGAATTTTTTGAAAATATGCAATTCATCAACATGGTAAAGGAGATCCATAATTTATTTAAAGAGAGAGAGATATGGTATTAGGGAATGATTCAAAAGAATTTGTATACTGAGGCTCAAATGCATAAAATAATATAGAATTAAAAACACTAACAATCATTAATAGAAACCAATCCAGTAGAAGAAGAAAAATCAAGAAGGGTGTCTTTTATTTAAGAATTATCATAAAAGAATATAATTACTCCAATTACATAAGACGAAAAAAGTAAATACACTAAAGTTCAAATAGATTCCTTAAGAAATATAACAGAGGAAATAGATAAATATCAACAAAACTCATTCATGGAAAAAATCAACATATATAAAGAATTTAAATCACCAAAAAATCAAGAACAATAATTATTTAACGACCAAATAAGAATAAAATAAAAAAACTAAATCAAGCAAATAAAATAAGAATAAGCAATTTAGAATGTCATCAAATTGAAATAGTTTGTAGGAAAATCTATGAATCTAATTAGCTAAATCTAATCAATCAAAAACAACAATTTAGATTATCGACAAAGAAAAAGTGAGCAGCTACTACCCACTTAGTAAGATTCTCTAATCTCATTTCAAGAAGATTCATTTTTCCATAAAAATTATGAGCCCAGTTCTTCTCATTCTAAAAATTAATTAGCTCAACCCTCTAATTTATAAGTATAAATTAAACACGCCTAATCAAAATCTGCTCAAAATTTAATGAATTCAATTGATTTTTTAGAATTTAATAATGGTTAACAAACTTAAAAATCAACTTAACAAAATCGTAATTCCTTAGTTGATTAAATACTACATAATAATTTATCACCTAGGAATATCTAAACCAACAAACATTTTTACCAATCAAAAGATTATTTACAATAACAACATAATGATAACAGTTAATAAATGCAGAAAAATTTATCTCCTTCTCCTTATTAAATGAGGACAACCCAAAATTAGCCAATATCTTCTTTGTTTGACCATAAAAAATTCTCAAGAGCCTCACTTTAGGATGTAAATTAAAAATTAAAAAAAAATTCTTTACAAAATTTATCTGGTTTTTTAAAACAAAGATTGACAGTTTAATGTAATCAGTAGAAAAGAATGTAATTTATAATAAAAATTAAGCCCTAAATTCTGATGATAACCTAGGATTTATCAAGAGCTAAATAGATGCAAACAAAAAAAGTATAATCAGATAAAAGATGTAGTATAATTTTACTCATAAGTATTTAGATGAAAAAACTGGTAGATATAAGTTACCAAGCAAGCTTTAATTGCCTGATCAAGAATATTTAAATATTCCTAATTTGTAATCTTCTAAAGATATGACTAATAAAATTATTATAAACTCAAGCAAAAATAGCTAAAACTAATAAGTAGTTTCTTTTAACTCAGCTAATACTCCTCATACAGTAAAATCAAGCTTTAACATTGACAAAAACTCCTCAAAAGAAAATTTAAGTAACTCAAGACAAGACTCTCCTATGAAAAACTAGTAAATAATTTTATTTAATTTAAATAAATTTATTAAAATAATCTTTATTAAAGGTTAAGCTTACCCTCTATAATTGTCTCTCCAAAATTAATGAATAAAGAAATAAATTTCTCTAAATCTTACAAGAAAGGAAAAATAAGAAGAGAATAGTTTGATGGTACTTAAAAGAAAAGAATACTTAAATTAAGTTGAAATATTCAAAAAATATATCATTTAATATTTTATTCTAAGAATTTCTGTTTCATTTTTAATTAAAAATAGATCTTTGGATATAAAAAATTAATATTTTAAAAACGTTTTCAAAATTGTATTTAACTTTTAAAAGTATTAAAATTTTTATTTTTTTAAACAAATTTATATTAAAATTAAATAAATATTTAGGATTATAAAAAATGGGTTATTAATTTAAGTTTAATTAATTTATTTTCTTAGTTGATAAAAATAGAATTTATTCAAAGTTTTAAATTGAAAAAATTTAAAATTGTTAATTCTTATTAAATGTTTTTTTTTTTGTTAAAAATTGAAAAATCAACACATTTATTTGGTTATCTACATATTTTTTAATGCTCTTTTAATAATTTATTTTAAAAAGTTAAAGATACTATATTTAATTTCAAATAAAATTGAGACTGGGGTTGGG
>JH720140.1:100740-119421 GCA_000231845.2 Tetrahymena malaccensis 436 | reverse complement strand
AGAATGAGAAAGTAAAGAAGTAATTGAGATTAATAAAAAAATCAATCACAAAATTAATAAATAAATTAATTAATTAATTTTATTACCAAAATAAAATACAAAAAAATGTTCAAAAAATTACGTAAAATTAAGATTTAATTGAGTAATATTTTGATATTTCTCAATTGCATTAGCTATGCTCTTAGCTCCTTTAAATTCAATTTTATTTTCACTAAATAAATATTTAAATAATAAATGAATTTATGAATAAAAAAATGAGAAATTAAAGAAAATTTAAACTAAAAGTAAAACAATAATTGAGATAAATAAATAATGAAATTAATTTATTTCCATAAAGATAACAAATAGAACAAAAATAAATTAAATTACCTGAAATCAAGATTCAATTCTGTAACATTTTAATATTCTTTTATGGAATTGGCAATACTCTAAGCTCCTTCAGCTCCAATCTAATTTTTGCTAATAAAATATTTTTTAAGAACAAATAAATAAAACAATTAGAAAGTAAAGAAAATCAAATAAAAAATAAAGAAATAATTGAGGTATATAAATTATTGAATAAAGGAAAAAGCTCATCCTATTTAAGAAAAAAACTATTAATTTGGCTAAAAAAATTTTTTAGGTTCTACCCCATTCAAAAAAAATTCCTTCTACACTTTTATTTTTTTATCTTTTCGAAAAAAGACCTTAAATAAAAGGGGTCTTAATTAATGAGAGTAGACAGTATTTAAAATAAGGAAGTCTGTTCCATTTACAAAAATTAATATAAAATATAAATCTGAATTTAATTTTTGTGATTTTAATGCGAAAATGATTAATAAAAAATATAATTTTTAAAAATTACCCCAAATTAAGTGTTAAATGTGAAATATTTATTTTCTTTTATAAAGCATTTGATAAACAATCAGCCCCTTCATTTTTAATATTCCTCTAACTATAAAATGTTAAATAAAAAATGTTAATTATTAAAAGTAAATAAATAAATTTAAAATACTCAAGAGAAAGACTAATATGGACAAGCATTTCCAGTTTTTATAAAGTATTACAAATGCATTCAACTTCATCTTTATTAAGAAAATTTTCTTTATTTTAACTATCCTCGCTAGTACATTTTTGAAATAATTAACAAAAAAAATTAATAATTAAAATTATTTATTTAAGAAAAATAAAAAATACCTAAAATCAAGATTTAATTCGATAATATTTTTTTTATCTTATAGGGAGTTTGTTATACACTTAATTCCGTTTCCTGAAATATGACAATTTCTAATGAAAATATTATGTAATATAATCTGATAAAAAATAAATAAAGAATACCTAAAACCTAAGGTAACAACTGTAAGTTTTGACAAATTTTTTATGGCATCAGCGATACTACCAGCTACATCATCTTAGATAGAATTGTTGCTAATATTATATATGAGTGATCAATATTAAAAAAGTAATTTTAAAAGTAAAAAAGAAAAATTAATTTAAAGCAAATAAATATAAAACTATCAAGCAATCAAAATACTTAAATATCAGATTTAAATCAGTAATATTTATGCGTTCTTTTATGATATCTGCAAGCTATTAAACTTATCTTCCATCAATATTTAAAGAACTAAAATAATTTACAAGAAATATGATTATATTTAAAAAGTAAATGAAATCATAAAGAAATGGTAAAATATTTTTTATTTTGAGAATACTAAGCAAAACAGTTTAAAAAATATACCCTAGATTTAGATTTAAATGAGTAAATTATTCACAAATTTATACTACGTTGAAGGCCTCCAAAAGAGCATTAAAAATATTGTTATTCATTCTTATTAATTTTATTAATAAATTAAATTTAAATAAATGATGAAAGGTGATGGAATCAATATTACTTGACACAGAATATTATTTATTCAATATTACTTATATTTTTCACTTATTTATCCTTACCCTTTAATTCATTTCTATTATTGAATAAAATATACAATTTATGAATAATAAAAAGTAATATGAAAATAAATTTACCTAAAATCAACATTTAATTATCTAAAACTGTTAATGCTTTTTAAAATATTTGCAAATTTGTTAGCTTCATCAGGACTAATCTAGAAGCTATCACTAATTTTAATATTGATATAATTTATTTGATTTATCGTTGATAAAAAGGTAAATAAAATATAAATTTTTTGGGAAAATTTATTGTTTTAAATATAAATTATAAAATTAATTTTTTAAATAAAATTAAATATTTTTTAACACAGTTTGTTAGTTTAAAAAATTTAGTATTTTTTGAAAGAAAAAGATATTAATTAATAAAATAATCTAAAAAAATTATTTTTAGTAAATTTAAAAAGTATCAAGCAAATAAATTACTCAAATTCAAAGCAGATCAATTTTTTAATTTTTTTAAGTTTTATTTTTTAAGAAACACTCTCTTACTTGTAGGTTTTACATAAGTTTTTCCTATGAAAAAATAATAATTTAGAATAATTCAACATTTTAAAATATCTCAAATTTAAACAAAGAATTAATAAAATTTAAATTAAATACAGAAGATCATCATAAGATTCATTATTCCTAATAATTTTTAGTAAAAAATAATTAAAAATACTTTAGATAAAAGTTTCAAATTAAAATGAAATTTTGTTAAAATATTTTTAAATCTTTTTAAATAATTTATTTAAATTATAATTTAATATTTTTTAAATTTATCTTAAATTGTATTAAACATTTAATAAGACATAATTTATATTAATTTTTACTTGAAGTTTAGAAGTAAAGGATAGATGGTTGAAAGTTATTCTGATATTTTTTTAAACATTAACTCAGATTGTTTTGTTCCAATATCGCAATTGCTTTTAAGTTAAAAAAGTTTTTATAAACAAATAAAATTTTAATTAATTTTTAAAAAAAATGTAAATTTTAACTTACCTTAAATCTAATTGCAAGCTTGTCAACTTAGAATTGCTTTTTATGTGTTAAATAATAGATACAGCACCTTAATATCCTATTCTATTCCTCCTATATGGATATTTTAAAATAAATTTGAAAATTTGCATATAAATTAGATATGAAAAGTAATAAAATAAGAATGAAAAGATTAATTTATTGATATTAAAAATGTTACTTTAATTTGAGAGATAGCTCAGTTACATTCTTGTAATTTTCAATAATTTTGGCTATCAGTAAAGCTGAATCGGTATTGAGATTATTTTGGCTAAAAAATTATTTTTTAATTATGTTAATGAATAGTTATTAATTAATAATTAAAATTTATTAATTTACTCTAAAAATTCGTTTATTAAAAATATATAAAAATTACCTAAAATTAAGACTCAATTGAGAAATCATATTATGGTTTTCTATTGAATTAGTAATTCTTTTAATTCCCTCAGGCTGAATTTTATTGTAGCTATATGTTAAAATAATCATTTTTATAAATATAAATTAGTAAAATAAAAATTAATCTAATTAATATTACCTTAAGTTAAGATTTAATTCAGTTAAGTTTAGCCATTAACTTAAAGCTGTTGCTAAGCTTTCACATCCTTTATCTCCTATTTTGCACCCACTTAAAAATATTATTAAAAAAAATTAGTTGATTTACAACAATTTTGTAAATGATTAAAAAATAAGTAAGTAAATGAATAAAGAAATGTACCTTAAGTTGATTTTAAGCTTAGATAAATCAAGAATCTTAATTGAATTCTCTAATATGTTTATGCCTTGAGTTTCAAACATGCAACCTCTATATATATTTATATAAAAAAAAATTAATTAATAATTTCAAAACATTTTTGGAATAAAATAAATATTTTCTTAAAATAAATAGAAAGATTTCAGATTTATCAAAAAAATATTAAATTTACTTAAAGGATAGGAACATTTGAGAAATATGAACACAATTTTTCACATATTAAGCTATTAGTTTGAGTTATTCATCACTAATTATTTAGTAACTAAATTTATTTAATAATTTTAAAATAAGATTATATATATATGCATGGTGTTTTAAAAAAATAACTTACCTCAAGTCTATCTCCAAAATATCATATGAGTAATCATTTGATTAATTAAGCTATTTTTCAATATCTTCAACGTAAAGTGTTTTTAGTTTTTTTTCATTTTCAAAATCTTTTTTTAGCTTAAGATCCTTGAGGCAAGCTTCATCTACTCTGAACTATTCTAAACTCTACAGCAATTATTTAGGGTAGAATCTTATTTTTCTATCGTTGTTGACCATATTAGAGACAATGTTTTTAATAAAATCTTAATGCTCAGATCTTTCAAGATTAGGGAGTACTTATAATAAATCTTAGCACTTTAAATTTAAAACTCTCATTATATCTAGAGGTTGCTGAAGAAGAGCTTCTATTATGAGTAACCCTACGGAATAAACATCCACCTGTTATCATATATTATAAGATAAATCTTACTATCTATGGTTAAATAATATTCATTTACCAAAATGTTGTAGGGTTTCTACCCTTATAGTACTTCAGGAGACATATATTTAATGTTACCTTATAGAGACTATTTTTTTTTAAATTGATAAAATCTATAGTGGATAAAAATAAAATATATATATATACACTCATTGTTTTGTCTATAGATTTGTCTTTAATTTTCATTGATAGACCATAATCAGCTTTTATTTATATTTATGCTTTAAGCTATCAGGTAATTTAAATTAATTAAATATTACCGATTTTAAATTAGTTTTTAGATCTACTAAACAAAATGTTGTCAGGCTTAATGTCGCTATGAAGGATACCCTTTTCCTGTAGAAGAAGTAAACCACTCACTAATTGGTAAGTCATGGCATAGACTTAGTTGATGTTAAATTTGTTTAATTCGAAAATGGATGTCAGGTTACCTTAAATAAATATATGGATATTAATATCATAATTATTATGACTTATAATTAAAGAATTAAATTACTATCACAAAACTCAGTAACTATCGCATATATGTTGAGATTATCATCTTAGATCTTTTCAATAATTTGCAAGACATACTTTTGGTCCTTCAGCTCCTGCAATATTTTGATTTCTTTCTCAAACTCATCAATATTAATCTGATCTGTACCATCTATCTTTCTAAGGATCTTGATAGCCACTCTTTTCTTAAGTTTCTCAGAATTAGCTAGAACCACCTTAGAGAAATCTCCTCCTCCTAATTCTTTAACAAAACTGTATCCTTTTTCTATTAAGAAATCCTTAACAAGTTCTTCCTGAGATTTGACAGCAGTAACGTTGCCTTATACTCTATCAGTTGAATTCATTTTAATCCTTTCTAATATTTTTACTTTACTTTATCAATTTTTTTCTTAATTAATTATTATAATATAAATCCCAGACTTATTATTTATTTAAACACATAAAATTGGAATTATTCTATATTAATATAAGGTAATTAGAAAATTATTTATTTAATTACTTTTTCCATTTAGAATTATAATAAAAATATGACACTACTTGGTGACGCATTAAATCTTAATTAATATTGCCTTATGATTTAAATTAGAAAAGAAAAGTAAATTAAGACTAAATACTCATGCAAAGCAGAGTTTTGAAAAAATGAATAAAATGATAAAATTATTAATTCTTAAAAATACTCTAGATAAATTAAATATTTTATAAACCCTTACAGTCTTAATTCAGAATCATAATTAAAACATGAATATAGAATATTATTTTGAGGATTTGCTATCTTTTATTTCTATTTAAAATCGATTATTCTTTTTATAATTATATTGACATCATTTCATTTTCAAATTTTATAAATCTAGAATAATAGAGAGATTTTCGCCTTTTATCAGATGAATCAATATCTAATATGATGAAAATTATGTGATAGATAATTAAAATTTACATATAAGGAATTTAATTAATAGAGGAAAATTAAAATTAAAAGTATTTTATAAAATACTTTTATTTCATAATCACTTTTAGAAGTATTAGATAAATTATTGAGTAATTAATATTAATTTATAATAGTAATTAAACATTGATGTTTTAGTAAAATTTATTCAAAATATTTAGTTTTTTACTTACATTTAAAGTCTTTCATTTATTATCAATCAATCTGGCATCGCTTAATTTTCAATAGAGTTATCAAATTAATATTTCATTTAAACATAAGTATGCCCATAACAAATAGAAATATACAAATTAGTTTGTAATTTAATATAATAGAAGTAAATACAAACTAATTTCAAAATTTGTTTTTAAATTTGTTGAAAGTAAAAAATAAATAAAAAAAGAAGGAAATAAAGAGATCGTAAGTAAATTTAAAGATTAAATTAATTAATTAGAGTAAGAATTTATTAATAGTTTTTGTTTCAAAACTATTGATGATATTTTAAGTGTTAACAATACATGAAAATAATATCATTTATAAAATCCTTACAGCCTTAATTCATTATTTTCGTCAAAAAAAGGATATTTTTCTATCGTTTTAAAAATATATTTTATTTTTATTAGCACTATTTTTAAAATTTTGCTTATAAAATTAATTTTAAATATCAATAATATTTTTAAAAAAATATGCACAGTCAAACAGCTATTATTTAAATTGTTGAACTGCTATAGTTTATAATTCATAAAGAAATATCATTAAAACCAGGAATAACTATTGATTTAATAATTTATTGAAGCTTAAAAGTAAAAATAGCCAAAGACATCAGAACAGGAAGTCTATTTGATTAATTTTAAAAACATAAACAGATCTGACCATTCTTCATAAATTTTACCAATATTCTAACAAATTGATTAATTAAAACTAATATAGACAAATTAATTAATTAAAATTTCAATAAAATAAAAAATATATAATAATAATTTATTTTTTATGTGTGAATTTTCAGTACTTACATACAACATAAAATATCTAAAAATAATTAAATAATAAGACTTATCTAAATTAATTTACTAATTTTGTTGATTAAACATATTCTTATTTTTAAGTACCTTTTATTTCATCTAATTTCTTAACTTAAAATTGAGATTATGAATGTTTGCAAAAAAATAAATTGCAATTTATTTAAATAAATAAGTAATTAACCTTTGATAAAATTTACGATAGAAGAGTCTTTAAAAAAATGAAGTAATAGAAATAAAAGTTTGATGAATTAGAAAAAGTAAATAATAATTTTAATAATAATTAAAGTGATAAAATAAAATTACTAAAAAAGTTTTTAAATTCTTCTCTATCATCTCATACTTAAGTAGAAATTAGATTAAGGTAACAAAATTTAATTTAAACACAATTTTTTAGTCGATTAATTAAAATTTTATCCAACATTTCCATTTACTCAAGTTATTTTTTATATAATAATAAATCGCATTTTATGCAAAATGTCTTCTTTTTTTTACATAAATAGATATTGGTAAGTTAGTATTTAGGATACTTAAGCATTATGTTCTGCTCTGGAAAAATGTACTAATCTCTTATCTTTAGAAATAGATTTAGGGTAAACCCATTTATCAAACTAACAAATAAATAAATAAATAAATTAAACATTCTATTTAACCTATTTTTATTTAAAATACTTAAAAGCCTCAGTAAATTGGGTACCAACGGTACAATAATTTTAGGTGCTGCTTTGGAAAAATGTTTCAATCTCTAAAGTTTGAAACTCTTGCTTGCGTAAGAAATAATTTTATAAATTAATTTAAAAAGAATTATTATTTTAATAAGAAGAAAGAAAAATGTTTTTGAAAAATTCATCAGATTACTTTTATTTAGATTTTATTTTTTATTTTGTTTATCGTTTTAAAGTAATTTTAATTTAAAATATGAAAAGTGATAACCAAATAGGTCCTATTGGTGTCTAATAATTAAGTTCTTCTTTGGCAAAATGTACTAACCTCTAAAATTTGACATTAGAACTAAGGTAAATTAAATTTATTAGCTTTATTTTGTATTTATTTTTTAGAAGCTAAAGTTGATTTTTACATGTTTTGAAATAAATTCATAAATTATTATTTGGTTTTTTTAACTTTTTTGAATGTAAGTATCTTAATAGTTTTTCTAATTATTTTATTCTAAAAAATATAATAAATTTTTTAAAATCTTTAAAAGTTACAATTAAATTGGAGAATAAGGTTCATCATCTTTAGGAGTTATTTTGTTAAGTTGTACTAAAATTACAAGTTTAGCTCTCTATTTATAGTAAAATTTCATTTTAATTTTATTTTAAAACAATTTACATTAAACTAATAATTTTTTTTCTTTACTTGCAGGCTACCATTTCTCTTGTTTTTCGCTTTTAAAATTGAAAAATATATAAACCAAACTAATTTTGTTCTCATTAAATAAAAGTTTTATATTTACATCAATTGTTTTAATAATTTATTTTAAAATGTTTAAGTTTATAAATAAAATTATGATTCTTAATTTGTAAAGTTATTTAAATTTTTAATGCAAATTTATTTTTACAAATTATTTGAACTAATTAATTTATTAAACAACATATTAGAAATAACTAAATTACTTAAGAGGGTGCATTAGCAATAGGAGCAGCTCTAGCAAGCTCTACTAAAATTAAAACCCTAAATTTAGATCTTACGTAAGGAATTTTTATTTTTTTGTGTTATTTTATTGTTTAAAACTATCTTACTTCTTAATTTACTAAAATTATTATTTTTAAATGTTTATTTTAGAATTGTTTTAAATCTTATTTTGATTTTTTATTATTTGCTATTACATAATCTCTTTTTAATTTTTTAGCATTAATGTAAACTTTTTATTTAAAAATATTTAATAGCAGCAATTAAATTGGTGCATAAGGGGCAATAGCTTTAGTTTCTAGCTTGAAAAGCTGCATAAATTTATCAAATTTGACACTCCATCTTAGGTATTTAAATTTTAATACTTTATAATTTATTATTAGAATATTTGTAAAGTAAATAAATGATTAAATAATTTTTCTTTGGTTATTTATATATTATTTGTAGTTTCTTTGTTATTTAATTGTAATTTTATAAATTTAAGTTATTATTTAAATATTTAATTTTTCTTTTAATTAATTTTTACTAATTTTTATTTTGAAATTCTGTTAACATTTTATGATGAATATTTAAAAGATTGAACTAGCTTACAGATGCCTCGTAACAAATTTTATTTAAAAAGATTCTTAAATTGAAGAGATTAGTTGCTAAATAAATAATTGTATGAATAAATAATACAATCAACTTTTATTTAAATTAATAATAAAAAAACATAAAATTAATAAATTATTCTATTTCGTTTTTTTTATTCATTTCAAAATGATCTTTTCTTTTTTGTCATATTTTTTACATGAAATTGATTTTTAAATTTTTATTTTTTGTTAATAAAAATAAATTAATTTTTAAAATAAATTAGCTAATCAAAACATAATTATGTATCTAAAATTACATTTTAATTCATTAATTAATTTTATTTTTTTTAATATTTTTTATATTTTTGTATCCAAAAAATTTCCTTTGCAGATTATTGATCAATTCGAAGTTAAGAAGATTTTAAAGATCATTTATTAGACTCAAAATTGTTTGAAACACCATATATTAATCAATAGATTTTTAACAATCTATAAAAAATAAAATTTGCAAAAAGACTATATTGAGTTTAATTAAATACAGTAAAAATAAAATAAAAACATAATTATTAATTTATAATTATAATTGTATTCAATATCTTAATAAAAATGTAACTAATCTCTTTATCTTATATGCTTTTCTGAAGTGAGTGAATGAAAAAGATTGATCATATTTGCTATTTATTTTTTAATTTAAAAATTAACAAAGACAAATTCTATCAAAATAAATAAATAAATTAATTATATTTTTTATTAATAGTTTTTATATTTGAATTAAGCATTTAAAAATTAGAAAACTATCTATTAATTTATAAATAAAATTTACATGAAAAATAAATATAAGCTTCTAAGCTTTGCTTAATTAGCAAAATCGTTTAAGATACTTTATAATCCTTTCTCACTAATTTTGTTATAGCTTTATAAAAAAATATTTAATATAAGTTTAAAAAGCATTAATTAATTTTTTAAGCTTTTTTGTTCATTCATTAAAAAATTATTTCCATTATTTTTATTAGAAAATCAGAGTTAATTCAATTCGATGATTTTCTCATTTATATTTTTAATTTTATTAAAGAATTATTTAAAATGATTATTATCAAAAATTAAACATTATATTTAAAGGAATTAATTTATTTTAAAGTTATGTTTATATTTTTGGTAATTTTAATTATAAATAATTTTCATTCATCAATAAATATTAACTGTTTTAAAATATAAATTAAATAAGTAATTAAACTTACCTAAAGAATAAACCAACATGGATAAGATTTATGCATTGATTAAGTCCTTTAACAATATCGATAATTCCTTAGTCTTCAATCTAATTTTCACTTTTTAAAGATAGTTAAATTTAAATTAATTAGAAATAAATGCATTTATAATAAAGAATGCAAATTTATTTACCGCAAATTTAATTCAAGTGATGAAATTTAAGTAAAATTACTAAAAATTTTTCCAATACTTGAAGCTCCTAAACTCGTAATATTGTTTTCTCTTTTTGTATTAATAAAGAATAATAATTAAAATATATAAATTAGTTGAAAAGAGTTATCTTTTATAAACACGATACAAATTCTCAAGATTAAATCAGAGTTTTAAAGGTTTAAGTTTTTTTTGTAATTAAAAAATAAATTAAATTAACTCAAAATCCAAAAGCAAAACTCTGAGATTTTTAAATTAGCTGAAGGGCTCACTAATAATTTGTATTTGTTAATCTACCAATTAATTTTTCCTTTTAGAATAAAATATAGAGAAATAAATAAGTATTTTTTGATACATTTTACAAGTTTTTAATGCAATTTTAAGGATAATAAATATATGATTTGTAAAAATAAAGTATGATTTTATTTAGGAATAAATTATAAATTAATTGTAATTACGATAAATCAAAAAGTAATTCTGTAACTTAAGAGCAAGCATTCAAACACTCTATGACCTTTTAAATTAATTCCTCATTAACATTAATCTCCCTTTTTAAAATAAAAATTATTTATTTTTAAAATAGATCATTAATAGAAAAACAAATATAAATGTCAATCATATAAATAAAACTAGAAAGCTATTTTTTATTAAAAATTTCAAAAATATTTCAATAATAGTTGTTATCAAGGCTAATTTAACTTTAAAATAAAATAATAATGATTTTTTAATTTTACCTTAATCCAATTTTGAAGATAAAGAGCTTACCCTGTAAACCAGTTAAAGTATTTTTTAAGCTCTCTAATGCATCTACTTTAATAAAGTTTCCTCTTGTGAAATTATTAAAATTATTTATTTCATTAAATATTTTGTTTAAAAATCTTAGAATTTCCAAAAATTTAAATAATTTAAAAATCAGTTTAATACTTAAGTTCAATTTCTAGGTGTTAGATGGTGTTTATTGTTCCAATACTTTTAATTATTTCAGATGCCATCTTTGAATCAAGTTGATTATTACTTCAAATATTAAAGTTAAATGTATTTATTTATTCAAATTTTTGCACAAAAAAAAGTATTATTAATTAATACAGCAGGTAAAGTTATAGCTTTGTCAGCTTTTAGCATTTTAATAGAAACTTTGCTAAATAATGTGCTGAGCTTCTGATTTTGCTATATCTAGTATTTTTTAAATCAGAGAAAAATAGTTAAATTAAATTAATTAATTAAAAAAATAGAATATTTCTTTATTATTTTTTAAATGTATAATAAATATATAGATACTAATTTATCTATTGCAAGTTCTCTATAATTTAATAAAACCATTTTTCAGAAATCATAGCTTGCTTGCTTGTAATTAATTTTGTAGAGAATAAACTCTTAAATTAAATTTTAAATATTTATTAAAAAGTTGGCTATCAATTTGAATATCCAATTTTCTATCAATTTTTTTAAAATTCTAAACGCTTTTTTAAATTACAGTAAATTCATATTAACAATATTTAAAAACTTAATTGAATGTGCTATTTTATTTCAGAGGTTTTTATTTTTAGTATTGATATTTCTTCTAAATTCTTACATGTATTATCAAAATACTTTAATATTAATAAAATTAATTTCGTTTTAATGATAATAATAATAATAATATTATTATGGTTAGTAAAAATTTTTTACTGAATAATATTATATTATATACTGTCTTCTTTTTTTCAATCAAAATTTGACAAAATTTTTGAAAATTTAAATATTATTTTTTATTTAACTTTTATTGTTTTTTTAGAAAAATATTATTTTTCTAAGATTTTAATTTATCATATTATATATCATAGAAGATTAAGAGAACTTATTTATTTTAAACAAAAATAAAAAAAATATTTATTTTTACTTTAAATTTATTTATAGAATTTCTAAATTCTTAAATCCTGGTAAATCATCAAACAATAACTTAAACTATTATTCATCAACAGTCAAATGTCTATTAATTAATTGATAATAAAAAATGTTTAATTAAAAATTAATATGCGTTTAATATATTAGCAAATAATTACTCTAAGTCTAGAATTAAAGCTCTAATTTCACTACAAAGTCTTAATTAATTTTAAAGTTAAACACATTCCTCAGTTCTATTTGATTCGACAAATAAATTTTTTTTCCTTCATGTTTTATGTAAAAGTCATTTATTTATTATTTTGATTTAAAGAATCTTAACAATTAGATAATAAGATTTATTTTGTTTAATTACCATAATTTTAGCTCAAGGTATGATAAACTGCTTGGGTCAAAATTTATGAACTTTTTCATTAAAAAAAATATATTTTTTATAGAAATTAAACTAAAGTAATAAATACATCTTCCACATTTAGAAATATTTTATTTTATTCTGTCATTTTTTTTTTTTGTAAAGCTTGAAATTAAAATCCTCTCCTAAATTTAGTATTTTTTGACTTGATAATTTCATTTTCTAGATAAATTTAATTAAATTGTAATACATTTCAGATAAAGAACAAATAAAAAAATATAACAAAATTTAATAACTATTTATAAAATCCTTTCCAGAAACAGCTGAAAAAGTCAGGTTTATTAAAAATAACTTTTCAAAGAAAGATTAAAATATCTAAACAAATTTTAATAAAAAGCATATATTTGACAGTATTTTTAAATGCTTATCCTATTTAAAAAAATATGAAGATATAAACAACATCATGATCATTTTAAATTTATATTCTGCAAGAAATTAATTTCAAACGTCATTTTTAATCAACACAATTAATGTGTGAATTTAATGTTTGCAAAATCAAAGAAAAATAAATTTCAAAAACTATTCCTATAAATTATTTGATCTTTTCAATCTAAAGGAAATTAATTAATTAATTTGATTTTAACATCTGAAAAATTTAGTTTAAAAATATCTTTCATTTGAATAAATGATTAAATATCTAAATAAGCATAATAGATTTAATAAAAAGCATAGATTAGACTATTAGACTATATGTTAAATGTTCAAAAAATTAAGGAAAATTATACCTGTAGATAGATATAAACAACATGATCATTTAAATTTATAATTGCAAGAAAGGAATTATTAACCATAATTTTAAGTAAAACCATTTATTTATGTGTAATCTTGAAGTTTGTGAAATAAGCAAATAAAATTACAAAAATGGTTCAATTAATTAGTCTTAAAATCTAAAGGAAATTAACAAAAGTAATTAGTTTTAGTCAAAAATATC
The DNA here is from genome assembly GCA_000231845.2 of Tetrahymena malaccensis 436. Classification (NCBI taxonomy): domain Eukaryota; phylum Ciliophora; class Oligohymenophorea; order Hymenostomatida; family Tetrahymenidae; genus Tetrahymena; species Tetrahymena malaccensis. The sequence goes on along the minus strand of JH720140.1, from coordinate 105,714 downwards.
ATTTCAAATAAAAATTGCAAATATTTTTAACATCTTTTTATCATGTTTGTTAATAGTATTAATGTTCTAAAAAAGAAACATAAATAGAAGTAAATAATAATGAAGTTATTTTTTTCAAACTTTATACAATATTTTAAAGTAAAATAAATGATATTTTATTAGTTTATTTTAAAATATTAAATAATTGATTGACTGATAACTACAAAAGGTTTTAAGAATTTTTGAGTTTTTTTTGCTTGATAATCTGAAAAGAGCCTTTCAGATGATTTTTGTTTTCTTTATTTATTTTCAGAATTAAATTAAATTTGGTTTTTTATGGTTGAAATTTGCAGTTTTTATGATATTAAATGCAAAAAAAGTGCGTGCTCCTAATCAAATATTTTTAGTTTTTTAATGTTGTTTGTATTTGTTTTATCTTGTATTGTTTGCTTTTTTCTATTTGTTGTTTAATTATTTGTTTTTTGCTTTTTAGTTGTTTTATTCGCTTTTGTTTCTTTTTTGTTTGTTTGTTTTATTTGCTTTATGTTTTTCTTAATTTGCTTTTAGTTTATTTTTATGTGTAATTTTTATTGCTTTTTATTTATTTGTTTAATTTCTTTTTTATTAATTATTGCCTTTAAAAATTGATATTTATTTAAAAAATTCATAAGAGCTATTAATGAGATTGCCTTGAGTAAATTATTGCCGAGATATTTAAAAATTGTTTCTTTTTTATAGTGTTTTTCTTGCTTGCTTTTTAAAAATACTAATTATATAATTTTTTTATACTAAGAGAGAATTGGAAGAAGTTCTCCATTATGTAAGAAGACTAAGATTTAATGGAATTTTGATATACAAATTTTCATTTTTAAAAACTTTCCGGGATTTAGCGAATTTTTTCCAATCCTTAGGAGGATGCGGGCTTAAATGAATCGTATAAAATCTGTATATCTTTTGGGAATTCTACCAAATCTTTGGTCCTATTAGACAACAAAGAATCATCTTCTCGTATTGAGAATCTATTTGATCATCAAGAAGAAAGGAAAGCTGAATTGAGAGCCATTTAATATGAACTAAAAAGAGGAAAGAATCTTTTTTTATCGCGGGCATCGTAAACCGTCTAATTAATCAGGCTTTAAAAACTTATTTTAAAAAACTTTAGATTCTTTCTTCTCTTCATATTAGTGAGGTATTTGCATGCTTCTCAGGATTCAAACTTTTCCTTTCTAATTGATTTTTTTTTCAAATTAATTAATTATAGATATTTGCTTGTTTTTCCTCCTCATCAAGTTAATTAAAATTTCGAAAATTTTTCAATTTTTCCCTCTATTCATATTTCTATCTGATTTATTTATTTTTTCCCCCACTGTTTTTAATTAATTGTTTCAAATTATTTAATTAATCATTTTTCCATTCATAATAAATAGCAAGATATTCATACATTCAATTTTACTTGATAAATTCTAAATACTTTTTTCCCCATTATTAGTTCATTCAATTTTGTTTTAGATTATCATTGCTCTCTTAATCTTATTTCTCATAGTAATTTAATAAGCTTTTTTTACTTTCTTTAGTAGATAAATAACACATTGATTTGTTTTTGGTTTTGGCAAATTATAATATTTAGTGAAAATCTTAATCACTTACTTAATTAAACTCATCTGTGAAGGGAAGATATGATCTTTTTATAATTATTATCATTTAATATTAAATATTTATTTAATTTTATAGGGAATTTATAAAGAAGCACAAATAAAAATAGATTTTCAAAAATAATTATTTAATAATTTATAAAAATAAAATTTTTTGTGGAAAGATTTTTATATAAAGATGAGGAGCTTAACATATGAATAATTTTAATAGAAATCTATATATAAAACAATAAATAAATTAATTTAAATATTGTTATTTATCAATATAAAATCTAATTTTAGCAAGCAGCTTTCTTAGTATAATAAATAGCAAAAGGAATATGGTTAGATTAGTAAGGGAATATGAGCAGAATTATTAAATTCCGCAAATTAAAAATTCTGAGATTTAAGAAAAATTTGACAAACATATTTAAGACAATCGATCATCCATTTTCTATAATTTATTTTTATTCATTTTGTTGATAGAGTTCAGTTCAGAGGGACTGCATTTAGTTTATCTGTATCCTTAAAGTTAGCCATTTTAGCAGCCAAGTTTTGGTAATAAAAGTATAAGCAGCACTTAATATACTCTAATCCACATTATACTTTCTTCTAGTGGCTTCATATTCGGAATCTTTTCAGGTTTTCTACTATTTTTCTCAAATATAAATTAGTTATTTCTTCCCTACTTCTTCTCTCACTAAATAAATATCTCCCATTGCCATTATATTATCTTCTCGCAAAATACCCCACTTTCTATCAAAAAATATTTAAAAATGGCTTCTAAACTAAATATTAAACTAATCAACAATTTCTTATACATGCAAGCAACATCCAAAAGTATAAAAGTTAGAATTAATTTTAAAAAAAGCAATATTTCTTTGTCTATCTGTTTAAAATATATAAAAAATTCATCTATTTTTGTATTGGAAAGAATTTGCTATAATTTTAACATTGAAATTTCTTTCAATTTTATATTAAATTTGCTTATGATTGTGGTTTAACTAATTTACTGAAAAAGAATTAAATGATAGATGGCTGAGAATGAATATTTATTTAATGAATTATTTGTTTTATTTGAAAGAAAATGATTTTAAAAAAACAACAAAAATAATTTATTTTATAATAACATTGAAGGATATGTGAATGATTTTGTGAAGAGGAAATATTCTTTTATGATCTACTTGGTGCCTTATTACACTATAATAATAATGCAAGTGTGTCTAATGATACAATATATTTATTATGATTAAAGCTATTACGTTATAGATAACAATGATGAAGTTAATATGAAATAAATTGTATTAATTATTGAATTCTTCTGGCATATGATTCAGGATGGCTATAAAGTTGTTACATATCTGATTATTCTTGACTACTTTCTCAACTATAAATATTACTTCTATTTTGCTTTTATTATAGTTGCCCAATAAGACCTTAGTTATACTTTATAAATAGGTGTTTACTCCTTTGTAGTTTATTTCTAGAACAATAATTTTTATAGTGAATATTACTCACCAGATAACGCTAATATCAATAATGCGCCAACTCTTAGCAGCACGTCAAGAATTGTTTTATTAGCATTTTACTTAACAGCCTCTCTGTGCTCTATAATACCTTTTAAAAGAATTCTTAAAATCCTTGAAGAAAAACATTCGATAGAAGAATAAGACGAAGAGCTTCTTAACTACAACATATTAGGAGCAAATAAATAAAATGTTTTTGACAATTTCTCATACTTAATTAACAAAAAAACATACATTGTCTATGTGATAATTTTTATCATCTTTTACTAAACTTCCCTTTTTTAGTGGATTTCCACTTACTAAAATTCGTTTTTTTTAGATTATGCAAATAAACTGAATATTAAAAATGTCTTAATACCAATCAATAATATTCTAAATCCAATTTTCTCTATCATCTTCACTGTTTATTTTGCTTACAAATTTAAAGACGAAACAAATCCCTTTGGTCTACAGCTTGACTAAAAATTGAGATTGTCATGCACGTCTATTTAAATCTTTAACTTCTTTATGCTTATTGCTAACTCCTGTAGATCTAAAGACTGCTAAGATGGGTTAATTGGTGATTCTATTTTAGAAATGTTCCTCTCTGTCATGTATATTTGCAGCTCATTTATAGGCACAGCTTCTAATTTCCTACTGATGTGTTCTATACTTAAAATAGCTGAAATATTTAATGTTAGAAGCAAAGTATTAGGATCAGCGTTTAGCATATACATTTCAGCTTTGTATGGATTCGAAGTAATTGACTATTTGATGTATAACTACCCTAGTTCAAGTTCCTTCTCTACAATTCTTTATAGTGTCTATTTTGCCCTTAACTCTCTTTCCCTTTTTGCTATGATTATAATTCATTCTAAGTATCATAAAACTGTAAAGGTTCACTGATTGATTACTAAATTTAATATTCTTATGTTAGAACAATATATCTTATGTTAAAAAAATTTTAATATACTTCTACATAAAAAACAATTTGTATTTTAATCTATCGATATCTTAACAATAACAAATATTTGTGAAAATTTATAAGAAAGAATGGATTTTTGTTTCTAAACTTATATATAATTAATCTTGGTAGTTTAAATCTACACCTAAAAAGTTAATTTTAAAAATGTATTTATCAGGATTTTCAAGTTCTTTTAAAATCAAAAATAAAATTTATATAAAATAAAATCAGTCAACCAACCACTATTAGATTTACATTTTTGTTTAATATAATGTCTAAAAATTTAATTGATTTACTAAAATATCAAGTAAAGGTAAAGCCTATTACAACTTACAATTTTACTTTTATAAACTTTATTTACAAAACATATTTTTATCAAATGTGATAAATTATTAGTTATTTTTTAAATGATATAGATTGATCAAATTAGTATATTTAAAATTAAAAAACCCAGAGCTAAGCTTAAAAAGTTTCCAGAGGTATACATATTATTTTAATCTTTGCAAGCACCACTAGGACTGCATGGAACATTATTATTAGGTTGAGTAGGATTTGATTAGCAAGTATTAGTATTATCAGCAGTAGTACCAGTAGGGCATGAAGAAACACAAGCACTTTTTACTGGGTCATAGTAATTACCTATATTTAAAGCAGCTATAGAACCTGAAGCTTAATAGCAAGATTAGCAAACATAACCATTATATGAACTAGGAGATTTACTACAATCAGCCACTTTACAATTTGAGCCAGAAATTGGTGTGAATAAACTTTATATTTGAGGAGCAGCACCACATCCAGAACAGCTACCACTAGATCCACATGATACATTATTACCAGGCTTAGTAGGAATAGGTTAACAAGTATTAGTATTATCAGCTGAAGTACCATTAGGGCA
>JH720140.1:35767-74912 GCA_000231845.2 Tetrahymena malaccensis 436 | reverse complement strand
AAGAAAGAAATACTAACTAAATAGGAATTAGTAATTGTAATTAATTGACAAAGAGTTAATTATCAAATCTAAAGACTAAATGAATTGATTGCAAAATTAATAAAGACACTAAAAACTTTTTGATTTTATTAAATTTTGATAATAAATAAACAAATATTTATTAAAAATTTAAGAGTGTGATAATTATTATCAAAGGATAATCATTTATTATTAGCTATTTAGTTTTCAAACAAAATTAATATGAAATTAGTTTCCATCTTATTAGTGTTTGCAATATTTCAAATAGTCTCAATATAAGGAGACTAAAGTTGTGGGGTAGATAAGAATGCAATAGAGCAATATTGCCCTTCTGACTATTCTTGCTGCGGTCAAAGTTAGTGCTGCTCTTCAACAGAATTCTGCTCAAACGAATCATGCATCAGCATTCTTTTAGTTGTTTTTGGTCCTTTATCACTTATTTTGTTCTTAGTTGCAATATGCGTGAACTGGAATATGGATAAAAAAGAAAAATTTTACAGAAAATAGCTACAAGAGTTAAGCGAACAAGATGCTTAAATTCTTCTCCCTAATTAAGATTACCAAAACGATGAAGATGATTTATCATAAAACGCTGCCCCAGAGATTATTCAATAATAACCTGAAAATATGATAATAAATGATGATTAAACTGCTTTGCCTTTCAGTTAGCCAATAAAATAAAAAAATAAAAAAGAAATTAACATTAATAGCAACGAAGAAACAATTGATTATTAGCTAAATACCCCCTTTTTAAATAAGCAAGATGATAATGATGAAGAGTAAGAAGAGCAAAAAGAAAATAATAATAGAGGATATGTTAATGACGATCAGCAAACAATACAATAGTAGAATTATAACTTCAATAAAAATAATAATAACTTATAAGATGAAGATAAGACATATTCTGTTTTTAAAAAAAATGATTGATTTGAAAATAATTCTTTTACTTAATATTTTCAAATTGATAATACTATCATATTTATATAGAATATATACATAATAAACTAAATTAATTAAAAAAACAACAAACCTAAATTTACTAAATATAATATGAACTCTTTGTGTTTTATATGCTTTGATTTTACTACTAAATAACAAACTACTCAAATTATTTACTTACTTACTACCTCAGTCAAATTTCAAGTTTAATAATATTTACTATATTAAATTAGCTGATATTTATAAAAATTAATCGAAAATTTATTATTTCAATAATATTTTATATTATTATTTTCTTTTTATCTTATAGTTAATAGATCTTAAACTTATCTAAAATATAATGAGAAAAGCGAAGTCTGGTGACCCAATTTATTTATATCGTTTATATATTAATTGTTTTAAATAAATAAATATAAATTTATTACCTTTTGTATTAAGGCAGAATCTTAGGATTCAATTATATATATATATAAATAAATAAATAAATAATTGTGATTTTGATAAATTTTTTAATGATAAAATTAATAAATAAATATAAAAAAATAAATAAATAAGATAGTTTCAATTTTAAATAATTAAATTAAATGATTTTTAGGGTAAACTAAAAATGTTTTTATATAGGTTCAAATACTAAAGCTTTTCAATAATAAATTAGCACCAAGCATCCTCAAAAGATATTTGCTTTAAGTTTTTTGTAAGATTTTTTTGCAAGTAAAATACTATGCAATACATTTGATTATTCCAAATACAAATTCATTGATGATAAGTGTTGCAAAATAGCTGATAACCCATATGTTTGACTCATAAACTGAGCTTCTTGAAATGGTAACTAGTATGGAATAATAACAAAAGAGGCAGAATGCAAAGACGAAAAAGACTCCAATTTTTTAGAAATTTTTGTATCTTAAAAAAAGAGAGATGATATTAGTAACTATCTAAAGAACTATTGATGAAACTATGCTTAAAATAAATATCTGAGCAACAGTTAGATTTTATCCAAAAATTGAGTTCAGAGTTAAGAGCCAAACCATCTTGTTATAAAATATAGAGGATCTCAGAACTCTTGATTGATTTTCATAGTAGATTAAGAATATTGAAAATAGTTAATGGAATGAAAGTATTCCATAAATAATTTTTTCTTAATTTAGATATTCAATCATTTTTTACTTTGCCAATTCCTTTTTAGCTTTTTTTAATTTTCTCTTTTCTTCTTTTTTCATTTTTTCATCTTTATATTTAATTTGCTCACTGCTTTATTTCTCAATATCGTTCTATTATTACTAATTTTCTTTTATTTATGGTTAAGAAAAGCTTTCATCAGCCAAATTATGTTAAGTCTTATTTTTGGGTGATTGTCTTGCGTCTTGTTAGTGATATTACTGTTAAAAACTTTGCTAGATTTCTTTTATGTTTTCTTAATTTCTTTACTCGCATTATTAATTATTTTGGTTATTTTCCTGTTTTAATTCTAATAACTACGATAAGCTTTATTTTTCATCTCCTGGTTGGTGATGAATTTCTATTTAATTTTTAATTTATTCATCTTCTTTTGTTGTGAAATTGCATTAAATTTATTTAAAATAAGAATCATTCTAAATATTTAATGATGGAGCTGTCTATTTTTCTGTGTTTATTTTATCACTGTGTGGTTTTTAGCATACATTTTAATTTGAGGTTATTTAGTTATTTTCAATATGCCTCAAAGATTAAATAGATAAGATCGCCTTATCCTAAATTTTAATTTTTTTAACTTCAGCTAAATCTATTTGTTTGATGTCACTACTTTTATTTTATTTTTGTTCTTACAGCAGCGACTTTTCTTTTGAGTTATTCTCACTTTGTTAGTAATCTTAAGGCTTTATAAATGTACTTTTCCTGGCTTTAATAAAAATGAAAACTTTTTCTTTTTTCTTGGAGCGTTGATAAAATAAATTTTATTCTTCATCTGTTTATTTTTGCAAATTAGATAATTTTGCACGATCTCTTTTATCAAACTTTCTAGTTACACATGCGAGGCATGCATAAAAAATATTTAAGACAATTATAGTCCATATTGCAATGTATTCATACCAATTCTATAATTTAAAAACACCAACAGCTCCCCTTTCACTAAATATTTCAGATAAATTTTCATTTTAAAGCAAGGCCTCTGCATCAGCTATTATTGAGGTAGCATCAGGAATTTAACAAATGCAATCTACTTGCGTTTGATTATTTTTAATTATTATATTTGTTTTACAGCTACTGCTCACCCATTTTCCTTTATTATTACGTTATATGCATTCAAGATTTTAGTTTTAAGTTAAATTTGAGAAATTTATTACAAAATTGTTTTGTTAGTTAGAGATTTTAGTATCCTCTAAAAATCTTCTTCTTTAATCTTAATTTGTACGATAATTAATAGTAATAACCTTTGGAATTTTTATAGAATAAGTCGTTAAAAGCTATGATAAAGTAGTGGAATTTGCTAAAGCTAGATACTTTTAGTTATATTGTTTGAGCTCTTCTCTATACAAAGAAGTATTATTAGGCCAAGTTTATGTCAAGACTAAAAATTGGTTCAAATTTAAGAATGAATCTTTATCAATATTAGATTGTTATTAAATGTAGTTATTCATAAACTTTACATCGTCATATTTTTCAACTTATACTGAAGCAGATGAAGTCATAAGTTGAACTAGAGACTAATTAATTATCAAGAGCTAAGACATACCAGTCATTGCATCAAACGTATTTTAAATAATACTTTCTTCATCAATTTAATGCATTTTTTCATTTATTTTTATTAAAGCCATGTAAGTCTAAATAGTAATTCTAAAGCTTTCTTGATATTAAAATTTCAATTTTTGATTAAAGTAAGATGAAATCTGTTGAGCTGAATGGCAAAGCTTCTATATTCTATTTACTGTTGAACTCACAATAAGATTAAACATATCAGAGTCATCTAATTCAATTTAAGTTTTAACGATTCTTAAGGTTATTTCACCTGAAAGATTGAAGATTTAATCAATTTAATTCTACCAAACACTTTCCTGTAGCCTCAAAAGAATATCTGTTTTAACTTAATCAATTACTTAATTGGTAGTTTGATATTTCTTTTCAAACTATTCAATAGCTTCAATCATATTTTAATAAATAAAAATCTCTTTAGTAATCTATGTTTATTACTTAAATTATTAAGCTAAGCTCCATTATTTTTGAATGAAAATTATGTACTACTCCTAGGTGAAGTGATTATTATTTACAGTTAATACTTAAGTAATATTACTGTATTAGTATATTTGTTCGTTAAATCCTAATACCATGATTATGATATCACCACTTGGTAGATATGTTGTCACTTCTTAGTCAGTTTGGTCTAAACTTAGAAGTTTTCTAGTTGTCTAATAAGGATTTTACAATTCAAATTCTCTATCTTCAGCGCTGTTGTAGTAGAAAAATTAGACTGTCTTAGAATTAATAGAGTTGCATTAAATTTTAATCTAATCTACAAATTCAACATATTATTGGCTTTCTATTTATTAATAAATTAAATTAATCTTTTAATCTTAAAGGGAAAGAAATTATATTGATTTTTAAAAGAATAAAATTATGTTTATAATATGGTGTATATTTATTATATTGAAATTCGTTTTTTTGAAAAATTAAATAATACTTATTTCTATATTGATCATGTCAGGTGGCGAAATCTCTAAAGTAGTTGGATTAGATGGATCTTACATGAAGATAGTTTATTTTGAGAAATAATCATAAACTGAGTAATCTATGCTTAGAATTGCTGGCTTCTAAGCGAAATTGGGATTGGGAAAATAGTCTTAAATTTAAAATGAGAATTAATTAGAGTTTGAAGTTAAAGTTTTTATTAAGCCGTTCTACTCGAGATTTAATTTGTAAAGAGCCTATTTTATTTGGTAAGGAAAATCTGTGTGAATAAAAATAGAAATGCTGATAAAATCTTGCACATTGATAATGCCTCCTGTTTGTTAACCCTAAATATCTGCATAGGCGTAAGTTTAACCAGTATCTACAGAAAATTTCTAAAATTACTAGCTAAATTAGTATTTTATACTTTGAAGCTAGTAAAAAAAGAAATATTGCGTGTTCAGCAGCAATTAATTTTTTTTTACTCTCATTTTATTCCCCAGTTGAAGTATCTACAGAGGCTACTAATTTGCATTCATGCATGGTTCATCATTTTTATCAACACAAAACCAAGACTAAGAGACAAACTTAGAATCAATATTACGAGACTCAGCTAATAAAATTTAAGTTTTATCTATTTCTATCCAAAGATCGTTTTGAGGGTTTATATTGTTCATTTAGTTGTCTAGATCAGGGACACGCTAAATATTATAGTTAAGATAGACAATATTCTACTAAGAAACAGTAGTACCTGCCAAATCGATCACTTCTTGCTATTATTGTATTAAAGATATGTTTATTCAAATTTGATTAAGAAATGATAGATAAAAATAATGTTTAAATGTTTAAATTTATTTTCTATTTGTTCATTTTTAGCTTTTAAAAGTTAAATTTATTATCTGTTTATTCTTTTTTAGGTTTAAAAGTTTAAATTTATTTTCTATTTACTCTTATTAGGTTTAAAATTATATTTTATGATTCAAGATTTATTTTTTTTAATAAAAATTAAAATTTATCTTGAATGATTTATAAAGTGATTTTTTTGTAATTTTTACCATGATTTAGATGACTTGCGTATATTTAGCAGAAAAAGCAGGTATAGTAGTGGTACATGAAACCATTTATTGAGTTAGTGGAATTACTATCGTATCAAAGATTTGTGGGATGGTTTTTATTCTTAATTAATAATTTTAAAGATTCTTGAAGATAAAACTTTACAGTACTTGATGGTCTAAACTTCCTTAGATGAAGTTTTATGGGCCTATAAATTTAGAAGTATATATTTGAAATGCACTTTTACGCGTTAATGTGATCTACACAGTAATAGTATCAACAGATTAAATATCAAATAAAGAACACTCTAAGCTTATGATAATTGGTCCTTCATAATTATTATTTGGTAAGCTCTAGTAATAAACACTTTCATCAGAAAAAAATAATTAGTTTCCAGTCTATTAATAGGGACTTATTACAGATGCTTTTCTATTTTATACCATATTTTTAAAGTGTATATCAAAATATTATAATTTGTTAATTTCTGGGTCTTTTTAATGATTATAAAGAAAGTTTCTATTCATGAAATAGCAAATTTTAGGTCTCTGATTATGTTAAACTTTTACTTTGTCTTCCAAATAAAAGATTTTTTTAACAGGTATTTAATTTTGCTTGATCTAAATAGTTATCTTATTTACATCTATCACTGGATGACTAAAGAACAGTTGTTTATCTAATTAATCACTTAATGAAGCTAGTAAATTTTAAAATAAAATATTTTATAAATAAAGCTCAAATAAAAAAATTATTTACAAAATGTGATGATAAATCTGTTTCTTTACAAAGAATCTATAAAGCATGTAAATACAGAATTCAAATAAATTGACTTTGTTTGAGAATCTAATATATCGCAATTAGTAGAACTTAAAGGATTAAATTACTCATACAACTCTTTACCAACAATATTAATCATTTCATTAAAAACTAGCTCTATAGACCTGAAATCGCTCATATACCTTGAATACTGTAGCAAGAAGCCTTATTTAGGTTTTTCGCAGTCATCTAATAATAATATATTTATACATTTAAAATGAAATTTTTTAAAAATATTAATTTTATTTTACCTACCATATTAGAAATATTACATGTGCAAATTTAGTTAGTTACATCTAAATTATATGTCAAGTAGCATTATTGGCAGTCATTTCCTGATGTACAGCTCATGCAACCTTTTTTACAGGGCTAGCAGGTACCTTAAAAGTCATAATAACCTATCTAGCAATCGCAAGAAGGCAAAACTCTTTAATTAGAGCACTTTAAGCAAAAACCAGACTCATCACATTCACTGCAAGTAGAAGAGCAGCTCTGAAGTTTTCTTTATTAATTTACTTAAAGATTTTGTTGGTCTTACTCTTAAGAACTGTTTTGCAATGATAAATGAAAGATTGCAAAAAGTATAAAAGAAAATTTCATCATCATAATTGTCTCTTTTATAGATATATTTAATGTTTATTTTAATTTAATTTATGAATATTAAATTTTAATAACTATAAATGGACTACTTTCTTTTTAATGTATCAGAAGATAGATACTTCTTTCTTAAATAGTTCAGTAATAATATTTACAAGTAAAAAAATTTGTCTATTTTTATCAGATGATTAACTTTTTAAGATAAGTTGAATTTAAGATTACTTACCTTAAAATTGATGACATCAAACTTCAATTTAGTTATAAATTAATATTTGCTATTTGTAATCAATTATCAGCTAACCATCAAATTTAGCAAACTAATCTAAATTAATATTCCTTTTTGTTTGCAAACATACTAAATTATAATTTTAAATCATTCAGGCATTATTCAAACTAAAATTTCAAAAAAAATAAGTTATATTAATCATAAAAATGTGGCTTAGAAAAACTAGCAAAATTGTTATCATAATTATTTTTAAAGATTCTAATTGCAAAATCTATTTGATTGCCCTAACGCTTATACTTTGATTGACTTAATATTGTATTGTAAGCTTATTAAAAGATTAATTAATATTACTGAATTTGGGTCCTTTTTTTAATTTAATAATTATTAAGAATACATCAGAAAAAAGTTACTTAGAAAAAGATTAAATAAAATATACAAATAAAAATCAAAAGTGCTCGAATTGAATATATTTTAAAAAGTTAGAGAAAATATAAAACTAATAAAATCGACTCCTCAAATATCAAAAGTGTCTGTCGTAAGAATCAATATTTTTGAACAATAGATTTGTATCATATTTGTATACTGTAAATCCTCAATAATTAATTAATATATCTTAAAAATAAAAGAAAGATATCAAATTTCAAATAAATACATAAATTAACATTTTACTTTAATATATTAGTCAAATAAATAAATAAAGAATTATGATATATTTGTTGAATAATATTATTTTTTTAATACAATATTATATAAAAGCGTTATTTAGGAAAACATTTTGTTAAATTGAATAAAAAATATAAATTAAATTTAAATCAAACACTAAAACTTTTAAATATTAAACCAGCTCCAAGCATCCTCAAAATATATTTGTTGTAAGTTTTTTGTAGTACTTTTTTGCAAACAAAATATTAAGCTGTACATTTAATCATTCCAAATACAAACTCGTTAAGGATAAGTGTAGCAAAATAGCTGATTATCCACATGTTTGACTCATATAAAGAGCTTCTTGAAATCACAACAAGTATACTATAATAGCAAAAGAGACAAAAAGCAAACACGATACAGATTCCAAATTTAAAAAACTTTTTTTTGCTTAAAAGAATGGATATTATTAAAGTAACAATCCAAAGGACAATCGATGAAGCTAAACTCAAAATTAATACTTGAACAACACTCAGTTCTTTCCCAAAAATTGAGTTGAGAGCCAATAGCCAAACCATTTTATTATAAAATATTGAAGACCTAATAAGTCTTGATTAGCTTTCATAGTAAATAAAGAATATTGAAAAAAACTAATGGAATGATAGAATTCCAAAAGGTATTTTTTCTTAGTTTAAGTATTCTATCATTTTTTACTTTGCTAATTCTTTTTTAGCTTTTTTAAGTTACTTCTTTTCGTCCTCTTTTGATTGTTTGACTGTATCACTGCATTTAATTTTCTTATTATCTTTTTCCACATTTTCACTTAAACCTGTCTATTTAAGCTGATCTTCTTTTATTTTTGATGAAATAAAACTATCATCAGTCATATTATGCTGAATCTTATTTTTAGGTGAGAGTTTAGCATCATAAAGGTGATATCTCAGCTGGATGCTTTCTATATTTCTTTCTTGTTTCCCTTCTTCACTAAGTGCTTGACTCTTATCAATTTCTAGCTTTTGGTCTAAAATTTGGGTATGACTCTCTTTATCCTCACTTTATAAGATATTTTTATTGATAAATTAATCTTCTTTAGAAGCAGAGATGCATTAAACTGGCTTCAAATAAGAAGTGTTATACATATTTAGGGATACTACTGTCTATTTTTCACCACATCCACATAGTTATTCACATGTTTGCTTTTAACTTAAGTTGCAGTGCATAGCTATTTCGTGGTTATTTTCTATTTACCTTAAGGACTAAATTGAGAATTTACTTTTATCCTAAACTGAGCAGTTTTAAACTTCAGCAAGCTCTTGTTGTTTGATTTGATTTAAGAGAATGGCATTATCACAGACATCATTGTCTTTTTTTAATTCTAGTTATTATATTTCTTGTTTATTTAATTCGTTCTCTTATTCATCATTTTTTTGATTTTCTTGAGTTTTAGAAATCTGTAAGAAAGTGGTTTTCCTTGCTTTGATTATAATAAATAGCTTTTCTTTTAATTTAATGTCTTTATTTGTTAATTCTTATTATTTCTCCATTTCTTATTGCTGCAAATTTGATATTTTATGACTGTCAATCTTATCGAATTTTCTTGCTATACATGCCAGGCATATGTAAAAAATATTCAAACCAAACATGGTCCATATTGCTACATATTCGTACCAGTTTTCTAAATTAGCAAGACCAGCTATTCCATTTTCACTAAATATATTTTACAAATTTTGATTTTCTAGTAAGGCTTCAGCATCAGCTATAATAGAGGTAGCATCAGGAGATTTACATATGCATTCAATTTACCTCTAATTACCCTTAATTACTAAATTTGTTTTACAGCTTTTGTTTACCCAATTACCAGATTCTTTGCGCTAAATGCAATATAGTTTTTCTTGTGCTGTTATGTTTTGGAAGGTTATTACGAAATCGCTAGGAACGTTTGGAGTCTATTCTTACTGCAAAAATCTTCTTCTAGAATCTGCACTTGTTTATTATGAAATAGGTATAACTTTAGGTATTTTTATAGTATAAGTCTTCTAAAGCTAGCTCAAAGTTGTTTAATTAGCATTCTTAAAATATTTTTTGTTGTAAATCTCAAGTTCATCTCTAAACAAAAAAGTTTCATCAGACCAGATAGAAGTTAGAATGTAGAATTAATTTAAATTTATGAAAGAGTCTCTCTCAGCTTAAGTTAGTGATTAATAGTAGTTACTCATAAAAAGAATGTCATCGTATTTTTCTACTTAGATTTAAGCAGAAGAAGTAAAAAGGTTAACAGGAGACTAGTTAGTGTACAGTAACAGAGATAAGCCACTCATAGCATCAATAGTATTTTTAACTATGCTTTCTTCGTCAATCTAACCTGAATTTCCACTTATTTTAATCAATTCCATGTACGTCTAAAT
This sequence comes from Tetrahymena malaccensis 436, assembly GCA_000231845.2. Taxonomy (NCBI): domain Eukaryota; phylum Ciliophora; class Oligohymenophorea; order Hymenostomatida; family Tetrahymenidae; genus Tetrahymena; species Tetrahymena malaccensis. Next base: position 64,577 of record JH720140.1, on the reverse strand, counting down.
AGTAATTCTAAAGCTCTCTTAATATTAAAACTTTAATTTTTGATTTAAATATGATTAAATTTGCTAAATAGATTTGTAAAGCATTTATATCCTATTTACTGTTTAATTCACAATTTAATTAAAAAGTTCAGAGTCTATTTTAATTTGTGTTCTTATCATCCTTAAAATTATTTCACCAGAGAGATTAAAGATATAATCAATTTAACTTTCCCATACGTTTATCTGTAGTCTTTCGAGGATATTTAGCTTAATACGAGAAACTGCTTAATCCACTACCTTATCCATTTTCTCGTATTGCTCAATGGCTTCAATCATAATTTGATAGACAAAAATTTCTTTTGTGAGCTAAGATTGTTATTAATATTATTATGCTAATTTATATTTATCTTCAATGTAATTTTTATATGATTATTTATTGAAGTTGTTATTTTTAACATTTAATATATATGTAGCGTTTGTATATTAATAAATTTCAGGGTTGAATCCAAGAACCATAATAATAACATCTCCAAAAGGTAATTATGAAGCAATTTGTTTGTCAGGTTGATCTAAGCTTAGCATTTTTCTAGTAGTTTAATAAGGGTTTTTTAACTCAAAATCTCTATCTTGAGCATTATTATAGTAATAAAATTAGAATATCTGAGAACTAATAGAAGAGGATTAAATGGCAATCAAGTCTGTAAACGCAACATAGCTTAATGGTTCTATTATTAAAACAAATAGTTAAAATATTATAAATTATTTCTTATAGTAAAAATAAAATTTAAAATCATTTTAATTTCTAAAAAAATAAAATCTACACTCTAACACTTCTTTTATTTAAAATATTCTAGTAAGTTTGTAATTGAACAAAAAATTAGGATTTCTAAAAATTTAAAACCAATTCCATTTATGTTTTTTATTTAACTAAAACATAATTTATTACATTAAATATTTAATATAAAAAATTACTTATATCTATCACCAATGAATCAGGAGGCGAGATCTTTAAAATCACAGGATTAGAAGGGTCTTACATGTGAATATCTTATTGAAAATAGTAATCATATACAGAATAGCTTATGATTAGTTCTGCAGGTCCTTAAGAGAAATCTGGATTAGGAAAATAGTCTTAAATTTAAAACGAAAACTGATTAGATGCTGAAGTTATAATTTTTTCTTAGCCATCTTGAACAAGTTTTACAGAGTAAAGAGCCTATTCTATTTGATAAGGGAAGTCTGCATGAATGAATATAGCAACAAGAATAAAATCTTCAAGGTTAATTTTATCAGAGACTTATAAGCCTGAAATAGTTGCATAGGCATAAGTTTAGCCTGTGTCTACCTGAAATTTTTAAAATTACTAGCTGAATTTAAAATGAATACTTTGAAGTTAGTAGATAAAGAAATATTCTGCGTTTAATGATAATTAATTTTTTTTAACTTTCATTTTATTCCCTATCTAAATTATCTACAATGGTTTTTAACTTGTATTCAAGCAAGGAATATTATATGCGTCAACGCAAAACCATGACTGCGAGACATATTTAGGATCAATTTTATATGATTCAGCCAATTAAAATTAAGTTATATCTACATCTAGCCAAAGATCGTTTTGTGGATTTATCTTGCTTAATGTTGACTATAGTTAGGGGATATACTAGATATTATGATTAAGGTAAGCAATGTTTTATTAAGCAAAAACAGTTCCTGTTAGATCAATCACTTGTTACTTATTTTAATAAATTAATTTAATTATATTAAAATAATTTAAAAAAAAGTAGGTATATTGGAAGTAAAGAAAAATAATTTTTAATAAACAGAAAATTTTGTATTTTTCGAATTAAAAAAATTAATTAAATGAATGAATGAATGTTTTGGTTACCATAATGTAGATAACTTAAGTATATTTGGCTGAATAAGCAGGTATGGTAGATATAACAGATTTGCTTGCATCAGTTAGCTGGATTATTTGTGTGTCTATAATTTGAGGGAGAGTTTCAATTTTCAAGTAGTAATTTTAAAGATCCTAGAAATTTATAGTTTAGGAAATTGTGAAGTCTTAACTTCCTTAGAAAATGATTTGATAGGTTTAAGCAGATGAAGTAAATACATTATTGTTAGGAGTTTATGATAATGTCAAATATACAGTAATTGTATCTACAGTTATTATATCAAATAATTAACACTCCAAGCTTATCGTAATTGGTCCTTCATAGTCAAATGTAGGGTAGCTGGCGAAAATAATATCTTATATTTGGAAACCTAGTTAATTTCCTGTCTATGACTAAGGACTTGTAATAGTTACTTATTGATATGGATTAACATTTCCAAATTCTCTCTCAAAATAACTCATAGTTGTTATTACATTTGATTTTTTAGGATTAAATAGTACATTTTTTTAATTAAAATAGCAAATTTTCTACCTTGAATTATGTTAATTTCCGACCTTTTATTCTAGATTGTAGATTTTTTTGACTGGTATTTCATTTTATTTGCTTAAAATATTTATCTTAGTTTGGTCTAGCATAGGATTACTCAAGAACTTATTTTAATCTAAATAGATATTCCAAGTTGCTATTAAATAAATATTAAGCATAAGATAAAATAAATTTAAAAATTAAAAAATTAGTTACAAAATGAAATGATAAGTCTATTTCTTTGTAAGGAATCGATAAAACATGTATAGGTATATTTTTAGCTTTCATAAATTTATAATGTTTATAAATCTAATATATCGCAATTAGTAAAACTCTAAACATTAAACTACTCAAGTAAATCTACACCAATAATATTGATCATTTGGTTAAATATAACTTCTATGGACTTGTAATCATTCATAAACCTTGAGTAATATAGCAGAAATCCTTCATCTGGTTCTTCACAATCACCTTAAAATTAAAAAAATTAATATTTTTTTAATATTTTTGTATACACTAAACAAAAAGTACCTGCTTCATTAGCAATATTGCAGATGCAATTCTAAGTAGAGGGATCTTAAATATACGTGGATTAGCATTCTAAGCAATCATCGGCAGAAGTGCAACTCATGCAGCCTTTTTTACAAGGGTGGCAAGAGCCTTCAAATTCATAATAACCCATTTAGCAATCGCAAGAAGGTAACACCCTCAGATTGCAGCATTTTAAGCAATAACCAGAATCGTCGCAAGCATCACAGTATGAAGGACAACCTTGAAGTTATCGCTGGCGTCTAGCTAATTAAACTTCTCCCTGAGTTAAATCCTTAAAGCTTTATTGGAGAGATAAAGAAATGGCTGCGAAAAGTAGAAAAGGAAGTATAAACATACTTTTTACGATATCTTTTTAATTCAATATTAACTTGATTAGAGGAATTTAAAAGATTGGTAATAGAATCGATCTTTGGATTTGATTTAATTTGATTTGCTACTGACTTATATAGAATAGTAACTACTATTCAAGCAAAGCGTAAGTAAATAAATAAATTAATCTATTTTTTACAAAATTATTAACTTTATAAATATATTTGATTAAAGTTTACAGAAACATAAATTGATAACACAAACTGGCAATTTGTAATTATCTATTTGATATTAATTAATAACTCATCATCAAAATATGCGAAAGTACTAGTCAAAATTGATTTTCACAAACAAGGATATTAAAGATCCTAAGTTAATTACTAGCTCTTAAAAGAAAATAGCAATTAATATTTTTACATTTGATATGTATGTAAATAAATAAATAATTTTAGCCATAAAAATGAAATAAATTATTTCTTACTATTTTTGGCAGTCAATAATTACAAAAAATTTAAATTCTGGTTTTAATTTTATTTATCAATAAATGATCAATAGATTTAGAAGATAAATATTGTTTATAAAATTGCTCAGCTATTTCTTTTGTTAACTTTTATAAACAATTTAGATTTTATCAGATATAAGTTACTTAAAAAATAAGGGGGAACAGCACTTAAATTAATTGCAAACAAAATTTTTAGACTGATTTATATTTTTTATGCAAGGAGCAGCTATTTTTAAAAATTTGATATAAAATCCCTAGATTATCATTTTATTAATTTAAAAATATAAAAATGAATTTATTAAATCTTATATAAATTATAGCTCATTTTTAATCTAATTATTTTATCAAAATCTTTGAAATTTTAAAAAAATAATAAACCAATTTAGCTTTGATAAATAATAATTTAAAGAATAGATTTTTTGTTTAAACACAACAAACTAATAAGATTGAATAAATAACTCAAATTAGATAACAAACAAATTAAAAATACAATTTTATTGTTATCACCAAAACATAAAAATTCATAAATAATTGACAGAAAATAGGTTACAGTTTTATAATATCAAATAGTATATTAATAATTGATTATATTACCAAGGTATATTTAGTGAGCAATAACTTATTTTAGATAAATAAATATTATGAAATTTAATTATCAACTTATTTAGGCATATTATGTATATTTATTGGATAAAAAAACTATTGTTTTACACATAGTGAGTTAATGCATATTCTTGATAACTTTCTAATGCAAAAATGAGTAAGTGAAAAAGCAAATAGACAATAAAATAAAAAATGTGAGTAGAATTTAAATTTGTTCAATTTTTTAATTTTCTGATAATTAGAAAGTTGGCTAGAGTGGAGTTACTTACTATCCAAAACAATAATTAAAATAGATGAAACTTTACTTTAATTACTATCTATAATCAATCTAGGTAACCATCAGATGTTTCTAAAAACGAAAAATAGAGTTTTAAAAGCTTGTAACGAAAGATGAATCATATTATTTACCAATATTTAATTTAGTAAAATTAAAAAATATTTTAAAAATTTATTCAACTACACTATTTTTCATTCTGATATTTAGAATTTTTAAAGCATAAATATTTTCAATATCTTATTATTTTACCCATTTTATTTTTGGCTTATTTTATTTCCTATCTTTAATAGTACTACAAAGTATTATATTCAAGCTCTTATTTAGTTGCTGTGATCTGATTTTATTTGATCAATCAATCAATTATAATCAATTTCGCTAAATACTTTCTTTTCAAAAGACCTTAAAAAAATATGGGAAATTAACACTTTGTAAGTAAACAATAATTTAATTTGATTAATATTTTTTTATTTTTTATTTTACTTTAAGAATTTTTTAATTAATTCTATTAAATTTAGTTTGAATATTAATTTTTTACTAATATACTTTATGTGATTATTATTTTTCGAAGTAGTTAATTATTTGTTCCAAAATAGCTTGAATATTTTTGCTAGATTACTATATTAATTTTAATAATGAGCAATCCAACATAGAATTTTATAAATCATTCTATTAAAGATAGACGCTCTCACTCATACTCACAATAAAATAAAATAGAGTATTTAATACAATTAAATTAAATTTAATATTTACATAAATTGGATTGATAATAGAAATAAAATCCATAATAATTAAAAAATATTTGTCATCTTTTTTAATTTGTATCTTGACTATCTTCATAAATTTAGTATCTCAGACCTAGTCTTTTGTTAGTTGTGCAGTGATTATCTTAGTAACTTAACAAATTAATAAAAAGAGAACTAGAAATTAATAAAATTCTTCGTATTAATTAAGCTTGATAGTATTTTTATTTGAATTTGCTGGAATTATTAAGAAAAATGATTAGAAAAATAATTAATTTTAGCAATTTTTTACTTATGACAAAAGTAAATCGGGAATTAGGAATATTTAATGTTTTAAATTTATTTATATATGAGTTATTTTTAGAAGAAAATAAAAACCTAAAATTTCATTTTTCTTTTAATACTTTTTAAATTAAAATATTTTAAAATGTTATTTTTAACTCTCTTTCAGTTTAATTTCTAAAACCAGTAATTTTTAATTTCAAGCTTTTTAAAATATTTCTAGTATTTAATTTTGTTAATGACAATTAATATTCTTGAATTTAAAAAAAAAAAACAAACTATTTAAATTAAAAGTTAAATAATTTTATCAATATATAATTCTCATCAAAAAATTTTATTTATTTAAGATAAAAAAGAGACTTCTGAATTAATAAAGTTAAATATAGTTTTAATTTAAAATTATTATATTTTGAAAACTTAAATTGAATAGTTAAAAAGTATAAAGATAATATTTAGAATTATAAATAAAATAATAATTAGTAAGCTAATTGATATATATTTATTTTTTTAATTAAATTATATTTTTTATGATTAATTGATTTATACAATTTAAATCATTTTTTGGCAAATTTACAACTTATTTTATTTATTTTTTATTTACTAATCACTTAATAATGTTTTAAGAATATTAAAATGAAAATAGAGCTTTTTAAATTTTTAATATTTATTTATTTTATATCTTAAAAATATATGTATCAACTAATTATTGATAGAATACAAAATTATTTAAGATATTACAGGTTTATAATATTGTTTTTTTCGCCAATTTTTTCTTAATTAAATTTATTTTTATCAAATATAATTTAGTTTCAAAACTTCATTTGTTAAATTATTAAATACATAAAACATAGTTTAAATAATTTCATGATGACTTTCGATTAAGGGATTTGATTTGGTTTATTTTAGCTGTTTATTTTTATTTTTTATCAAAAGATTTTTATTAATTTTACTGAGAAAAAATAAAAATAAATTTATTTGAATTTAAATAAAGACAAATGCAGTTAGAGAATTTTATTAATATATATTTTTTGAATAAACTAATAGTGATATATAAATATTTAATACTTTTAGTAATTTAATATTTTTAATAAACTAATGAGGTAGATAGTAATAAACTAAAAGACTATGTAAGAATAATAAAGATATTCGCTAGAAATCAAAGATAGACATATTTCTTCACTAATCTCTTTATTTTATGAAGCTTAGCTTCAACTCTTTGCTCAGAATATTCACAAATTTTAAATCCACTATTAAATAATAAAGTTATTGTTTGGATTTAATATCAACAAAAGAAAAGAAAAAAGTTAAAAAATGAGTTTAAAACGATCGTTTTCTAAAAAAAAGGTAAATAAATATTTATGTTTACTTTACTTTTAAAAATGGTATTTTCATATTAAATTTTTTAATACAAAACACTTTATAATTTCAATTTAAATAAAATTCAAACAAACTTTTTACAGAGCTAAAGTTAAGAGATTAGGACAGCTAATTAAAGAAGAGCTTATATCGAGTGCACCTTCATCAAAAATTTAATTACCGCTTTTTATGTAAAATAACTTATCATATGTTTTTATAACTAAGACTAAATAAAAATGGTAGACAAATAATAATTATCTAAAAATAAATATAATTTACAAGTTTATTTTTAAAATTTTTTATTTAATCATTTAAATAGAAAGATAATTATTAATTAATACTGAAGTAAAAGGGACAAATTTTTGAGCTTGAAGCAAGTTTTTAAAGCTAAACCTAAAGTTTGTGCACCCTTTGGTCCAATTTAATTTGTTCTAAAAAATTAGATAAAAATATTTATTTTTTTTCTTGAAAACATTTTTTAAGTTTAAAAGTTGTACTGGTATTTTAAAATAAAAATAGAAATGTTTTATTTTTTATTTGTTTAATTTTAAAAATTGAAAAATAAATTAAAACTGTATCGTTTTACTGTAAGTCCAAATCCAATGATTGAATATTTAATAAACTAGCTATTGCAGGGCCTAAGCTTTCTAAACCTTTGTCACCAATTTTATTGTACCTTAATAAAATAAAATAGTTTAAAATATGTTTAATAAATAAATCAAATTTAGAAATATTCTTTTAGCTAATAAAAATACTTTTCATCTTATTCGATTTTTAAAATAGATGAGTATTTGAAAAATGATGAATATAAAAATAAAAATAAAATTGTTTACTATAAATCTAGGGTTAAGTTTTATAGATGAATGCACTTTGATAAAGCAGAACCTATGTGTTCAATGCTTTAAGCATTTATTTAATTTCTCCTTTTAAATAAAGTATTAAAATAAAATTAATTATTAAGAATAACTTAAAAATACTAAAAAATACTTTAGAATTAAAAATGTTTTTAATAAAAAGTTATCAAATTAAAGAATAATTAATTTAAGTCAGCCAATTAATTGATTATTTTATAATTTGTTTAATTACCTAAGATCTAAAGCCAAGGTATTAAGATTTGCACATTTTTCTAATGAAGAACATAAAATGGATACAGATTTTGAATTAAACTTGTTTCTAATTTTAAAATATTCACAAAAGATTTTCTTCATTTACATTTTAACAAAAATTCTATAAAAATAATATCTTTTTTCAGAAAAAAATATGCTCAATTATAATGAAAGCTTAACTTAATTAATTTTAATAATTACTGTAGAGAAATTTCAATATTATTATGAGATGATAGAGAAGATCTTAAAAACTGTTAAAGTAATATTAAAATAATTTTATTTAATGCTTATAATTTGTAACTTTACTTCTTCAATGCTATCAAAGTAATTAGATTGGCTTTACATATATATATAGAAAGAAAATTTACTTATTAATTTTCTCAAAATTTTAATGATTATAAAAACATTTAGAGCTCAGCTATCAAAAAGTAAAAGCTTTATTTGATTAACAGATAAATAGAATGAAAGAACAAATAATTTAGAATCCAGAATGTTTCTAATTAGGTGATATAAAAAATTATTATAATAAATATGAATGAATTGTGAGAATAAATAATTCTTAACAAGAGTTATAACTCATTTTATATTAATTAACAAAATGAATGAATATTTATGAGATTGATTAAATGTGTTTCACAATTCAATTCATTTTGAAAGAAATTCACCATAAAAAAAATTAGATTATAAGAAATGCTTTTGATCATGTCTTTAACAAAAAGCAAATAATTCATAATTTTTTTGAAACTAATTTTAGAAAGCAATCATTAACTTAATGCTCTACTTTATAAAAAACAAATTAAAATATTATTTAGAATATTTTTATTTAAATTCAACATATTTTATTTTTCATAGTTATTTAATTTAAAAACTAAACAAGTATTACAAGCAGATTAACTTTAAATTTATTGTTCTAAAACAAAGCATATAATATATTAAATATTCATTACTTTTTTTGAAATTAATTTTGATAAGAGTATATGGATAAGGGGTTTATTGGTTTTTGTATTGAATAAAATATATTCAGTAAAATAATAACTATATAAAAATAAATAAATTATGACCATTTTACATAAAAAAATATTTACTCTTTGGCGGGTGGTTTTGGCATTCATGATAATTTGAATATTTACTGTATTTTTAAACATCTTTGTTTTAATTCTAAATGAAAAAATCATAAATATTCCAACAACCTCCTTTTTATATATTTCATATTTAACGAGATAAAATTTATTTTTGATAATATTTATCTTCAACATATTGAATTTATAATTAGTAATCTAAAATACTTGAAATATAAAATCGATAAAAATTAAATGAATAAATTTATAATTCTTAACAAAAAATTCTCAAATTAATAGTAAAATTATTAAAAAAATTATTATTTTAAATTTAATAAAAAGTTATTATATTTTTTTATTCTTTGTTTAATTTAATCAAATTAAACAACAAAAACCTTAACTATAATTTTTTATGATTTGATTTAGTAAAAAATAAATTTAAATTTTCAAACTTAAACAAAAAATGAATGCTTGCTTCTAAATATTTGTTAGAAATTTTAATTATTAACTGGTAAACATGATTATTTTATTTAAATATTACATATAAATAAAAAAATGAAATCACAATAGTATTTTAAATTTCATAAATCACTTATTCATCAATACTCAAAAAATAAAACAGAAAGCTTTATCAACCTTTTAATCTTAAGAGCTAGCATTTTGTGATACATTTTTTCTTCAAAAAGTTAGCACGATCTAATTTATAAGTATTTTAAAGTGTTAAATTCAATAAGTAATATTTTCTGTTAAATATAAATACTTTAGCCAAAGTGTTAAAATCTTTATGTTTCTGCAATCCAAAATATACTTCAAATACATCTCATCTTTACTATTATAATTTATTTCACATAAAATTGTTTGAGAATTTTTTGTAAACACTAACTTAGTTACCCAAGATACAATTCTAAACTTGATAGTTTTTCCAAATGGTTTAATGATTGAGCAACAGCCTTTTCCCCTTAATCAGTGATTTTATTCCAGCTTTTATATTAAAAATAATTAATAAAATCAATTTAAAAAAATTATTATAGCCTTTCAAAATATCATTTATAAAAAATTGTTTATTTATTACGGGGTTTATAACATTAAAAAATTAGTTAAAGATTGAGAAGTAAATATAGAATCTTTTGATATTTGAATTATAAAATCAAACTTTTTTAATTTAAATGAAATTAATATACAGTAAAGAAATTTTTAGATCTGTGATATTTACACAATGACTTAATCCTGCACCAAAATCCTAAGCTCCTTGATTGCTGATTTAATTTTATCTGAATTATATTACAAAGTGAAATTGATGATCAGTTAAATATTATTTTTTTTAGTCAAAATAAATTAAATTTTTATGATTGATTAATGATAAATTAATATATTAAAACTGAATGAATTTACTATAAGAATATTCTTAAATTTTTTATTTGAGTAGAACACATCAATCCACTTCCTAAACCAAAAGCTCCCTTATCAGCAATTTAGTTTACTCTATTTAATTAAAATTAATTAACTGTAAATTAAATTAGTTTTTTTAAAAAGCTTTTAAAAAATAAAATGAAATTAATAATTATTTAAAAACTAATTTACGCTAAATTCAAAGTTAAGTTTGTTAGATTTTTACATTTACTCAAACCAGCTCCTATTGCTTAAGCTCCTTAATCCCCAATTTTGTTTTGTCTTTTTTAAATATTATAAAATTATTTTGCATATTTTTTCTTGATTTTCAAATTCAAAATAAATAAAATAGCATATTTAAAATAATAAAAGAAAAGTGATTACGATAAATAAAAGTCTAGAATTTTCATTTCAATACAGCTACTCAATCCGTTGCCTATGCTTGATGCTCCCAAATCTCCTATACAGTTATGGCTTTTAATTATTAAATTTAAGATGTTTTTGCAATTAAGAACAAATTGACTTCAAAAAATTAAAATATTTTTAAAAGCTGATGAGGTTGATCAATAATATAATATTCTCAATCTATAAATAGGCTTACAATAAAATTATAAATAAACATTTTTAATTACTTTAAGTTAAAGTTTAATTTCTATATTTAAGTGCACCTGCTTAAACCTTTCCCAATACTAGATGCTCCTTCATCAGAGATTAAATTCAAGCTATATAAAATAAACAAACAGATAGATAAAATAAAGCTATCAAAAATTCATTTTTATTTGAATTTGCTTATTAACATATTATAAGTTTAAATTTATATTAATATGCAGAAGATATTCTTAAAAGTTTAAGTGTTTAGCTTAATTAAATATTACGATAAATAAAGTATTAAATTTTTCAGGTTTCTACATCTGCTTAAAGCCTCTCCAATAGCAAGAGCTCCTTGATCCCCAATATTATTACTCCTTTTATAAAAAAAAAATTAGTCAAAGGCAAAGAAAAAATTTCAAATCAATCCACCTTGTTTAATTTTACAAGATATAAAATTTAAATTTTAATTAATATCTCTAAGTAAAGGAGGGTAATTTTAATTTGAAAACCATTATTATAGACATTAAGATAAATTTATTAAATTTAAAATAAAATAACGAGAACGAGTTATTTAAATTATTATAATAAGAAAGTCTTTACTGTAAAGTTAGCTGCATGAATGTCAAATTATTCAATCTTTCCCTAAAATTTGTTTTAAAATATTTATTTAATTTAGATCTATGGATATTTTTTAATAAAATTAGATAAAATCTTTTCTAACGAAAATTAATTTATTTTTGTCAGTTAAAATCATAAATAATTATTTTTAATTAAAAACTGTAATTAATATTCAATTTTAAAAATATATTTACTCTGATTAGCAATCTTAAATTCTAATTTAAGTACATTTACTCAATCCTACTCCGATTGCAGAAGCTCCTTTATCCCCAATAAAATTTTCTCTAATTTTAATACAATAATTTAAATTATTATTCTTTATAAGTATTGTAATTTTTTTAAAACTAATTCAATCTTAAATAAATTTTAATTAATCTAATATCTTTAAAAAACTAAAGAAGCTTAAATATAAATATAAGAATTCATCATAATTATAAACTTTGAGGTTAGTTGGTTAAGATTTCTTTTTATCAAATTTAAAATAAATTGTGAAAATTAAGTAAGTAAATTTACTCTAAACAAAGTTTTAATTTAATCAGATCTTATTTATTGTCAAAAGCTGTACTTAACGCATAAGCCCCATCTTCACCAAATTAATTTTCGCTTTTAGATTAAATTACAAAAAATATGTCCAAACTATCAATTTTATGAGTGAGTATAATAACTTTTAGAGTAAACATAAACAAATAAAATAACTTCACCTCATATATAATTCTAAGCTAGCTATTTTAGAACAGTTACTCAAACCTACACCTATGCTAGATACTCCTGCATCACCTATAGAATTTTATCTTTTCAAATAAAAAAATATTTATTTTGAATATAATTAAAGTAAGAGAAATTATTTCAATATTGATTTTGCTCTAATATTCTTTAAAATAACTTAAGGATGATAAAATTTAATTGCTAAATTATGAATATGATTTACTCAAGAGAAAGCAATACGCTTTTCAAATTTTGACATTGGCTTAATCCATCACCTAAGCCAATTGCTCCTTCGTCTTCTATTTAGTTAAAACTATTTTTTTTAAATAAGTTTCTTAAACAAGAATTTGAATATGAAAATAAATAAATAAATAAATAAATAAATAAATAAATAAATAAAATAATTATTTAAACTATTATTATTACCCTAAATAGATTTCTAGGTCCGTAATTTAATTGCAACTAGTTAATGCACTACCAATGCTAGATAAACCTTCGTCGCTTATGTCATTTTCTCTAAAATTTAAATATTTAAGCAAAATTTCTTATGAATTGAATTATTATATTAAAATTTAAATATTTACTCTAAAGAAAATTTTAATGTGGTCAGATTTTTACAGCTTTTTAATCCTTATGCTATAGCCTAAGCTCCTTCGTCGCAAATATCGTTTGCCCTTTAAAGAATAAAATGTAAATTTAAAGTACTTACATTTTTTGTATATATTTATAAAAAGAAAATTTATTTTATCCGTGGATATCACTCTCTAATATCAATTAATAATAAAAATTATAAACATATTTACTCCATATAGAATTGCAGAGTATTCATTTTAGGAAATTTACTCAGCATTTCTCCTATTTCAGCAGCTCCTTTTTCTGTAATATTGTTTTGCCTATATTAGTTAAAAAGCGAAAATGAATACTATTATTTTAGACTACTCTTCTCATTTTTTGGTAATAAAATTTAATACCATTAAGCAATTATAAAAGTATTTAGCTTGAAAAAATTATTACCTAAGAGAGAAAACCAAGCTTGTAAGATTCTAACATTTACTCAGTCCTTAAGCTAAGAAAAATACTCCTTCATCAGGAATGTTATTAGAACTTAAATAAAAATGTTTAAACGTGTTAGTTCGTATTAATAAAAGTTACTCTAAATTAAATTCTAAAGTTTAAAGCTATGTGCAATTACTCAATAGTAATCCTAAATCAGTTGCTCCATTTATCCAAATTTAATTTTTTCTTTTTCAAGATCAAATTAAATTAGCAATTAAATATAAATAAAATATTTATTTTATTTTTTACTCTACTAAGATTTTTAAGTTTGTGATATTTTGGCTAAAACTTTATATTGCAACTTTGAGAGTCTCTATCCCATAAAACGAAATATTATTAAAGCTATTATTTTTAATTATTAGAAGATAAAAAAACATAATCATAGAATTATTTATGTTGTTAATGCTGCAAATAACCATATTTAAAGTTTTGATTTAAAAAAATTATAAAATGAAAAAATTAAAACTTTTAATGATTAAGAAATTACTTTAAATCTAACTCTAAGCTAATAATTTGAGAGCATTCAGATAATCCCTATCCAAGCAGGTTAACTCCAATATCAGTAATACTATTTTCACTTATAAAAATAAAATTTTTTATTTAAATCTTGCTTAATGTAAATTAATTTTTAAGTCTTTTTTATTTTTTTCCATGTTATAAGTTAAAACTTTAACAATAAAATAGTATAAATAATCTAAATTTGCATATATCCTTTAAAATTAAAAATTAAATAGATAGATAGATAGATATATTACTGTAGTTTTTATTTATTAAATTTAAATCTCTAATTTTGACCCATATTTAAATAAAAAATTAATCAATTATATGAATTTTTTTTTCAATAAAATATAATATAAAAAAATAGATTTTACAGTAATCCAATTTTCAGATGAGTAAGCTTTTTAGAAAGATTCTTTAATAAAGTGCTTAAACAGGGTATAGTACTATCGCCAACATTATTTGATCTATATTTTTAGCAGACAATCAAAATATAAACATTTATTTTATCAATTTAATAAGCTGAAATATTCTAATTACCCTAAATCTAATTCTAGCTCTTAAATACTGTTAATATCGCTTATTGCCAATATTATTTATGAGGCTCCTGAAATACCAAGATAATTTCCACTAAAAAATGATATTAATAGGTCAAAAGTTAAAGATAAAAAATAAAGTTTACCCAAGCTAAACGGAAAGTCTTATCAAATTAGTACAATTTCTTAAGAAATTCGAGATCATTTTTGCTCCTTATTACTTCAGATTGTTATGGCTAATTTAAAGAGAAATAAATATAGATAATATTTTCTTTTAAACATTTAGAATATACTGAAAATAAAAAAACTTTAAGATTTTATTTAAATATTAATGTCTATGTTAAAAATGATTATAACTTTATAGAATAATTTACTTCAGATTTAGTTGGAGAGTATGCAAGTTTTAAAACTTTTCCTTAAATTTTAGAAACAAACTGAGTTTCTCATCTCCTATTTTTTGATTGCTTTATTATACATTAATTAACTTATAAAATTAGTTAAAACAATATCTTCTATTAGGTATACTTAGTATTTAATGACAAGGATACTATATTTTCACTGATTTAAAAATAATTTTCAATAATAATCCAGTCTTATTAATCAAATATGCAATCCCTTTTAGTAATAATAAATTTTTTGATTATAATATAATATGAGTGTCTAATTAAATTAATTATGAAAAATAAATATTAAAAATAATAAAATATTCTTTTAAATTTGATTAATTAATTAAAAGCTAAATTTAAAATATTTACTAAAGCTATAAATCTATGTGATTTAGATCCTAAAAGTGAGATTTCGTAATCTATTTTAAGTTGAAATTTAAAGAAAACAGAAATAAAAAATCAAAGATACATCTTCTAAATTGCGAATTATGCTATTTTATTAGGACATTTTTTTCTTAGACTTATTTTAAAAGACCGCAAATTTAATTTTTTTTAATTAAATTGTTATTAGTGTATTTGAAATATTTCTAAAATTAAAAAAGGCTTTTTCTTTTTAAAATGATTGCAATTACAATTAATTTAGCATGTATTTTAACAATTTATCAATTTGGAAAATATTTTTTACTTATCCAAAAAATATAGGAATTATTTTTGAAAAGCTAAAATGTCAGTTGTTTTCATTACCTAAAAGACCCAATTTAAAATACTTGAAAATAAAGGCTTCTCAATATGTTCAAATGAGTTTAATTTTTGAAGCTGAAATTATTAGAAATCCTTATTCAATATTTCTTAGCCAAGACGACTGAGCTTTCGAAATAACTTTAGATAAATTAAGCGTTTTAAAAAAAATGCTATTTTTTTATTGGAAAAATGTTTAAATTATTTTTAACAAATTAAGCATTCTTTCTTTCTTGTTTTTCTAAATATTTCATTTTTAGTTTAATAAATCTGTAAATTATTTAAATTGAAATTCAATATTTTTCAGTTTAGCAGAAAAGTATTTTTATCTCTTAATGATTTGGGTACTAATTAATTAACAATAAAATATGATCTCAAGAAATTGTATATAATAAAATTTTATTTTTTGTTTGTAATGAAATCATATTATTGGATAAGAAAATTCATTTTAAGTTTAAATATTGAATTAAGTGTGAATAAAAAGAGTAGAATGAAAAATATTTTAGAATAAATTAAATTATTTACTTGATAATAATAAACTTACAATACACATAAATATTATTTTTTTAAAAATTATCTATTAAATATAATGAGTAGTTTTTAGACTAAAATCAGCTACTAAAAGCTTGAAGTAGTGGACTTGCTCCTAATAATTCAAGAAAAGTATTATTTTGAGCTTTAAGAATAATCTTTTTGCAAGCATAGTACATGGCAGCACAAACACCAACTCCTATTATAAATTCATTAAGAATAAATGTGGCAAAGTAAGAGATGATCCACATATTAGCATCTCCAGCAGATTGTCCAGCAATAACTACAAGAATACTGTAATAACAGAACAAGCAAAACAATGTAGTTACAATCAAACCTATTGTTCTAAGTTTCTTATACTTAAAAAGTATTTGAATAATATTGGTAACAATTTGAAGTACGATAGTCGATACTATACTTAATACTATGACCTAAACAACGCTTAAATTTTATCCAAATATAGAATTTAAAGTTAATAGCCACACTACTTTATTGTAGTAAACAATAAATCTTAATAGCCTAGATTAGTCTTCTTAGTATATAATAAATGTTTAGAATAAGTTATGGTAGGTCATAATAGCATAAATAGGCTTTTCTGCGTTGAGATAATCTATCAATTTTTACCTAGATAAATTATCTTTGGATTTTTTCTCCTATTCTTACTATTTTTTAGCTGCTTCTTTACCTTCTTTTGCTTTTTACTTTTAAAGTTGATTTTCATCAGCCAAAGTAATTTTTTTATCCTCATTCTATTCACTAAGTTAATCCTGTTTACTTATCTGATTTTACTATTGACCTGCTAAGTTTTATTGCTCATTTCCTTCCTCTTGAGCATTAATAATTTGATTCGATGAGCTCCTTTGATCAACACTTAATACTTTTGTTTAAATTATTTTTAATGATTTATCTTCTTTCTTGATTATTTTATTTCTCTCCATGCTGTTTTATTCTTCATTTTCTGAATTATTAGAAATGACTTTTTCTTATAAAAGTTAGTCAACTTCAGGCTATTATTTTCTCTTTTCTAATTATTGAATAGTTTGTAATTATATTTCATTTTGTAAATCATAGTCGCTTGCCTTTTTAACCTTAACTTTTAAAAACAACGTTTTATTTCTCTTTTCACCATTTTAAATGTTTGATTCATTTCCTTCAGGAACAACTACTGGAGTAGTTTAATTAAATATACTTTTATCAGCTTTGTCTAAAAGATGAGCAAAATAGAGCATAATAGCAAAACCAATATTTAGGGCTACCATAGTCCATATTGGGGCGTACTCGTACCAGTTAGTAAGTGAAGCTAAACCAGCAATGCCATCTTCACTGAAAATTTTTTGAAGATTTTTGTTATCTAATAACTAAGTTATATCAGAGATAACAGAAGTTACTTGAGGTGTTTAGCATACACATTTAATATTTCTCTAATTATTAACTATTTCAAATGTAGTTTAGCAGCTGCTATGAACCCAAGTTCCTGAGGTTTAACGCTAAATACACTTCAGTTTTTCTTCTGGTGCAACAGCTCCAAAGTTTAAAGTAAATCCGCTTGGAACACTCACGCTCTAAGATTATAAAAATCTTCTTCTACTGCTTTATGGAGTGGCTTAGTTATTAGTATAAATGTTAGGTATTTTGAGTGGGTAGGTTCTATTTAACAAATTTTAAACTGTTTGGTTAGTTTGAGAAATGTATTATTAATTATATTGAGAGAGCTCATCACGATATAAGAAGCTGCTATTAGACCAAGTAGAAATGGTAACGTATTAATTAAAGTTAGAACTTGATAAGGTATCTAAATTTTGTATGACTTGGCTGTAGTAATTGTTGTAAAAATTCAGATTATCATTGTTTTCTATGCGGAGACTTCCTTAAGAAGTGGGGAAATCTATTGCAGGTTGATTAGGTTGAAGCAAGTAAGCAAATCCATTCATTATTTGATTAGTTTAATTTACAATATCTGAACTGCTGATGGCTCCTTAGCTAGAATTAACTTCCACCAACTGCATATAAGTGTTAGCTGTTGTTTTTAAGCTTTCTTTGAAGAAGTTAATTTGCGAAATCGATAGCGATACAGATTACTGTTAAAGTGCCTAGTTCAATTAACTGATCCTGTTTGTGGTTGATTATTAAAGCTATGAAAATAGTTAAGATTTTGGATCCAGTTAATATTATGAAGAAATTAATTAGTATATGATTTGACCAGAAAGATTGTAATTGTCATCGAATTGCTAAGTCCAATCACTTGAAATAAGTCTATTTAAAATCTAGGTCTTTTGATCATTAATTTGGGAAGGAGAAGTATTAGCTGCTTCGTACTGATTAACAGAGCCAACTACATTTTGATACACAAATATTTCGCTCTATAAAAGCTTCTAATTTTAGAAGTTCTGAGCTTATGACATTTAGCTAGAAACAAAAGTTTAAAGGGTTTACTGATTGAAGTTGTTGTTAGTAATTTAAACAGTTTGTGTAACATTTGTATAAATATAAGCACTTGAATCAAAATAGACTCCCATAACTACAATATTTCCAGCAGGTAATAGGCAACTAATTGATTAAATGGCTGATTAAGGAGAAAGCATTTTTCTCCTTGGCTAAAGAGGATTTTTAATTTCAAATTATAGATCTGCTAAGCTATCATAGTAGAAAAACTAGTAAAGTTTCTAACTATCTGTAGGTGTAAGAGTTATTGTAACCAAATCTTAAAAAGCTATATATGTTTTGCTAGCTATATATTATTTTAAATAAAAATAAATAAATTTTTTTTCAACTAAATTATTTTCTTAAATTGAAACATTACTTTTCTAACAAAATAAATATAAATATTGTAAACATTCTAATATATGTTGAAGAAAAAAAAAATCTTTTAATACTTATTTTCATCTTAAAAAGATTCAAAAATTTTAATTAAAAATATTTAGTAAGACTGTGAAAATGATGAAGTTGGGTTTATTAATTTGAATTAGTTTTATTTGTAAAAAAATATTTTTTTTTAAATAAACTGTTCAAAATGTATTTTAATTTAAAAATGATAAAAAGAGACAAAGTTAATTAAATTTACGGATTGTCAACTATATCGAAGGAGGAGTATTTAAGTAAACTGTGGAAGGATTACTTCCATTTGGCAATGGAATGTTTTAATTGAAGTAGTAATCAAATATCGAATAGCTTAGATCTACACTGACTAATGGCTATGTGTAATCTGGAGTAGGATAATAATCTTACAAAATGAATGAGAATTAATTTGATGTTTGCTGGATTGTATGCTTGACGTTATTTTAGTTTAGCGTTAGAGTATATTATGCATAACCTATTTTATAAGTAAAGTCTGTATGCAATTACATACTAACATATATAACATCCTACAAATTAACCTTTACAGGCTGTTGTAAACTTGGTATTACTCCTTATACAATTAAAAAAGGGTTGGTGGTGCCTGTATCAATCAAGTAAGATGCATACTATTTACTAAAAGGGTAGCCTTAACTCATTAGTTGATAGTACATAGTGTATTAGGTATTTAAAGGTAGCGAATTTGAACTGATTTAGACTAGATTACTGCCGTTTTGAGTTAATTTCAAAGGTTTGTTTTATGAATCAACACAAACATTACCATTTGAATCTAAACAAAACCATGTCTAAATGTAATACTATGGATTGAAATATTTAGCTTATGATAAGACGAATTGCGAAGTGTCCTAATTTATTGAAATATTTGTAGTAGGATTTAGTTTGGTTAAGACGATTGGATTATAAGAAGCTTAACCTAAGTATTAAAATGCAAAATTTGCATATTAAATATAGCCTTTACCTCTTACTACACCATTTATATCATAAACCCTAATCTTAAAAATAAAAATTCAATAAGATTTATAAAATAGGTAAATAAATAGTAGAAAATTTTGAGCTATTAATTTAATATATTGGCTAAAAAGTAAATAAATAATTATTAAATAGCTTACTATTAAGTAGATACTGGTTGTGTATTTAACAGTATAAGCAGGAACTATGATTTAATAATATGTAGTAAAACTGTTACATTAGATAGTTTAAGGGCTCATGACCTAGGGTATGAAGCTAAATTTTACTTAATAATCTTATACCTATGGGAAGTTTACCACATTTATTGCAAAACCTGCATCGTTAAAGGAGTAAAAAGAATTTCCTACATAAGGAATATATACAGAATAAGGAGAAGATGGTAAAGTAGAGGAAAGTTAAACTGTAACTGTATCAGTATATGTAATTCCAAACGGTAAAGTACATTAAACAGACAATTAAATTGTATCGTTAATTTATGGGTCAGAAGTAAATAAAATATTGTAACCTATATTACTATCTTTCTGTGAAGTAAACTATATATTAGAGTACTAAGTAGGGCTGACAATACTAACTTTATTTAGAGTGATTACATCAAAGAGTCCAACGTCAATCACATAAAGCTTTGCAACTTATTAGCTACTCGCTGAATACTAGTATATATAATTAGTAAGACTGAAATAAACAACTTTAGTTCTTCTATTATGCTAGATACCAACTTGAGGCTCTTTTAAGTAAATTTGAGTAACAGGAATAGCTTTCTAATTGATCATTACATTCATATTAGCTAAAATGAAATTAGGTTATGTTAATGTATAAGAGTTTTTAGGAACAGTGGCTATTATTTAAAATAAATTTTAGAAAATATTGATTAATAATGTTGATTGATAATTTTACTCAAATAAATAATGAACTGGTTTCTGCTCATCGGATCTATTTGGCAAGAAGGTATCGATGAACCTGAAACATTATTATCATAGACTAATAGAGAATTTGGGTCAATAATTGCTTGGCAGTTTGTATACTAACTAATATACTATTAATCTAAAGTTACTCCTTTAATACTAATCATCTAATTGAATATGACTATATAAGATCTCAAATCAGTATTGAATCTTGTAATTTATATTAAATTTCCAGTCTATTAGTCTTCGCATCCTGCTTAATTAAATAAAAAAAACATCAAATTAACATAATTGGTATAAAATATTTAATATCTACCTCCAGCATTAGGAATATTACAGTCGCAGTTAGTCGTTGCTGAGTTGTAAACATATATAGAATAGCAACTTTGACAATCATTAGCTGAGGTACAACTCATACAGCCTGGTTTGCATTGTTTGCAAGTTCCTTAGTCTTCATAGTATCCTATTTAGCAGCTGCAATTGGGAAATACTCTTAATTAGCTACATTATAAACAAGTTCCATCTAAGTCGCAAATGTCACAGTTAGGTCCACAGCTTTAGAGTTATCTAGGTTCTTTCTTCCTTTGAAATGGAAGGTTTTAGCTCTCTCCATTAGTGGCTTATGTCAAGTAAGTGAGTGCTAAAAAAATAACTAAATATTAAATTACTTTCATATATATTTCTATCTATTTTTCTTATTTTTGTTAGATTGATTAAATTTCAACTTAAATAATTTATAACCAAATTGAGGCAAATAATTTAAAGTTTTATGAACTTCTTTTGCATGCAACCTTTTCAAGCTAATTTAAAGTGTTAAAAACTAGGTGGAATTTATAATGAATTTTAAATATTTTTTAGTTAATTTACTTATGTTTCTTAGAGCTAAATTTCACGTATTTGAGTTGATTTTTTGATTGTTTGAAGTTAATGGTATTGATAGATAGGCAATTTATTCAATAATGAGTGATGAGGAAATTAATTTACATAAAAAATTATTTAAAAACGCTTTAATATGTAACAAAGAATCTGATTGAATTTTCCTCTAAGCTTTTTAGAAAATAACAAAAAGTTAAAAAATTTCATTTTTCTACTCATCGTAAGTTATATTCAAAATCTAATTTTAATTTTATATAAAAATTAAAGAGATTGAGTACTCTAATTTTGATGTTATCGAAAAATTAATTAGATTAATTTGTTCTAATTTATTTTTCTTTTGATTAATTTTTCTTTTCTAAAATCTAAAAATCATAACAAAAATTTTTATATAATAATAAGAAATATATAGATTAAAATCTTTTAAAAATACTAATTTGCTCAAGAAATAATAAAATTATTTATAAAAGCACAACAAGCAAATTTATTTAAAAATGATTAACTTCATTTCGCAATTTTTCGCTAATAAAGGATTACAAAATTAATTAAATAATTAAATATATATTTATAAGATATATTTAATGAGAGTATTCAAAAATCAAATATTTATTGATGTTATCGAAAAATTAATTAGCTTGAATACTTTTTTCAAAAATAAAAAATAAAAATAGAGTAAGTGATGCTCTTAAAAAATGTAGACCAAAATTAAAAAAATAAATTGGTTTTCTTAAATATGGATGATAAATAATTCTATTAAAAATAAAAAAAATTATTTTAAAAAATATTTTAAACAAGGAAAACAAGCAAATTAATTAATTGTATGTTTTTTTGTTTAAAAAATATTCATTTTAACATATAAACTATTTATTATGCAATAATAAATTTTACTTAGAGTAAATTAATTATTATTTCATTTTTTGTAATTATTATTGTTGATATCAAACATTCCATATTTTGGTTATCAAAAAATAAATTAATTTGATATGATGTATTTAATTACATTTAAAAGGATATAGATAAAAATCTTAAAAAATTAATTAATTTCATTATTGAAGATAGTTCTAAAAAAATTCAAAATATTATATACTTTGCAAACATAATAAGAAAATTCTTTCAATTTTAATGTTTTTAAAATATTTTATATGCGAAATTATTTATTATTTAACTAAAAAATTATAAAAGAATATTAGCATTTATATTAACTATCCATTTTTTAGTTAATAATTTTAATTATATTCAAAAATATCAAATCAGCGTTATCGAAAAATAAAGTAGATTGATTACTCTTATCAAAAACTAGAAGTAAAAACAAAGTATTTTATAAAAAATAGGTTAAGTGGATCAAAATCTTAGAAAGTAAATTAAAAAAATTAGCTAAAAATAGTAGTTAAAAATATTATAGGAAAAATGATTTATTTAAAAAATATTTTACAAAGCAACATTCACTTTTCAAATAGTTCGTAAAAAATATGAAATAAATATGTATTTTTAGTTATCGCAGTAGTTGATATTCGAAAATTTAATATTAATGTTATCGAAAAATAAATAGATTGTTTACTCTTTTCTAAAATTAAAGAAAAAGCAAACTATTACTGTTAACAAATTAATTTAATTCTTAAATTAATAAGTAAATTTTCAATATGGCGAAAAGTAAGTTAATAAGATCAATATATTTATTAAAATATTTGATATCATTTCTATCAATAAATTACTTTTTCTCCAACAAAATATTTTTTTGCAAAATTTAAATATTCAATTCAATTTATCATCATCTTTCTTAAAATTCCCAAATAAAAGCATGAATTAAATTGTCCATATCTGATATTTTCCTAAATAACCTATCATTTAATTCTAAATAATAAAACCTATTTGGATAACATTTCTTTCTATCTTTTCATACTATTTCTCTACTCCATTTTATTGGCACATAACTTATTTTCTTTTTTATAGATACCTATCAAAAAATTTTATTTAGGGGTCTTATCAAGTCAAAATAGGATAAATTTTAATTAAATTTTCACTGTTCATAAATCATTCTTTTAAATTTATTACGGTCAAGTGATAACGAAGATTATGATTAATTTATTAGTACTTTGCTATCAAATAATTATTATTAAAAGTTAGAAAGAAGTTTTGATAGATTTTTGTTGTATTTTTTTTTAGAAAAAAAGCAAATATGGTTTTAAAAGACATCTATTATACTTACTATCATTTAATTTGTTTATTGGCTTAAAAATATAGGTTGCTTTCCTAAATATTAATTATTGCAAATTTTTAGCATTTTAAAAGAGTTTTAAAAGATCATTTAAAATTAATAAGATCCAAATAACCAGTTTGAGCTTTATATGTTCATCATTAGATAAATCATCTATAAATTTTGAAATCGTTCTCTCTGATAATATATTTTACTATATTAATTTATAGTTATATGAATTATGCCTAAACAAGTATCTCTACCTCAATTTTGATTCAGTTATTCAGTCATGATGATTAACTAAGAGAACTTTCCTTTTTTGAGCAGAAATTGTATTTATTTTAATCTATAATATTATAAATAGCAATCTTTAGTAAATTAAAAAATGATATCATCCAATGTTTAGATTGAGTTAGAAGATACTAATATCATTACAATATCAGAATAAACTATTTTTAAAAAAGTAAAAAGCTGAATGATTAGAAGATGTCTAGCTTAAAATAAGATAATTTAAAATTGTATGTATTAAGTTATCAATTAAAATAAGATTTTCTAACACATATATTCAATTGTGAATGAAAATAGATTGTAAAGCATAAAGGTAAATCAACATAGATTAATTATTCTGGTTTTGGATTAATTTATGCAAAAAGTCGATGAAAAATGTATAATTTTTTTTGTTTATGTACTTTAAGAAGAACTATCTTAATTTTTCTGCATAAATTAAAAATAATAACAATTCTTATAATTAAGATAATAACATATTTTTAATTTTTAAGAAATGAACTTTTTCATCGCTAAAATTACGAATTTCAATAAATTATTTTTTCACTAATTTAAATATTTTAAAATTCCTAATAATAAAATTAAAATAAATATATTTTATTTTTAAAAAAAGAAAATTTACTAATATTTTTTATTAAAATCAGAATACATAAATAATAACTTTTAATCCATAAAAGCTAAAAAGATTTTTAGAATTCATTTTAATTAAAATTATATTGAATGCTCCAAGTTTAAATTAATATATTGACTGCTCATTAAAGTTAAAAAATTTTTCTATAGCCATTCTATCTTTTAAATAAAAATAATATTTTACCTCCTAAAATATAAACATTTAAAATATATCAGGAATCTCATAAAATTTAAGATTTGATAATTAATCAAATATTCTAAGGGAGGAAGAAAATATAATTACATAAGACTATTTCATTAAAAAAGAATTTAAATAAATGTCTTACAAGTAATTAATATAGAGTTATATAAGAATATGTTTGAATGTTTCTAAACCCTTATTTGTGTTAAAGGAGTTTGTAAATTTGCAATAAAATAGTTACAACTCTGAATATATCACATAAATCACAGAAAATTAATTCGCATATGTTAGAATTTATGATCAGGAGCAGAAAATAAATAAAATGCTAATTATATGCCTTTCTTAAGATTATTAGAAATATATGACATTCTATCAAGAAGTAACTAATAGATCTATCAGGAGTGATCTTATTTTGAATATGCTAGATCATTATTATTTAGATCCAGATCAAATCTTTTATGTTTTTGAAATGGAGTAATTTAATTCTACTTTGGATGATATTGAAAAAAAATATGATTTAAGCATGTATTTTATTTCTAAAACTAAGAAGTAAATGACTGATTACTATAATAATAGTCTTCATATATTTTATAAAAATTATAAATATCAGGGCTTTTTTATTTGCATTACTCTTGATAACCAACTAAAAGTCAAGTTTAATCTTATTGACCATAATTGGATAATACCATTAGAATTTCTAAATAAAAATATATCAGATTAAGAACCAAGCTAAGTTGAAATAGAAGTTAGATGTTAAGAATAACTGAATACTATGGAATATGAATAAGAATTAGATGGAGAAAAACTATAAAAAATGAATGATATTCCAAAAATGATAGGAGAATTTTGTGAATCCATAAATATTAAAATAGAAAAGTAAGATTTATTGTGGAGAATTTAAAATAACTATTCAAATGTTTTAAAATTCCACCCTTTGGAGATTTTTAAGATGATTTAAAGTCATCCACTTTATGATATATTTCAATTAAATTACTCAGATGAGAAAGAATTTGAGTTAATAGTTAATAAAAGAGGCTAAATAATCATTTTAAAAGGACAATAGCTTAGCTCTTTAAGTTAGGCAGAAAAGCTAAAAGATGACTACCAATTCATAATTTTAAATGAATAATTGAAAAATAATTCAACAATATTGTGTGTTGATTTGTTAATGAATGAAAATCATTGCTATGTTTTAACAGAAAAGAAATTTTTTTACTATGCACATAGGACTACTTATAATTTTGCTAATTTTAATGATTTATATTTGGAGAGTCATAATTAAATCATCAATTTGTGTAGTTTTCTTTATTTTAGTTAAAAACTTCTAACAGAGTACAATTATTAAATTACTAAAGTGAATCCCTAACATTTGTTATTTAAAGATTAGAATAAAATTAGCACTGCATATAGTTATAGTCTTGTATAAACATACAAAATAAAAATAGGAAATGCTTTTTAACAATCAAACTAAGATGGCAATAAATAATATGTTCAATAAAAGCTAAGTATTTTTCATAAATATGAATCTAATAAATCTCATGGAGATTAGAAAAAATTGGAAACCTTAAGCTAAACTAAATTAGAAAACAACAATCTGTCTTAAAAAAACTCTCAAAAAGAAGATGACTTACTATTAATAAAATATTTAAAAGAAAACGATGTAATTAATTTGGTCATAGATTAAATTAGTGTAAATGATAATCAATCTGAATATACTAAAATTGTTAATTAAAGTCTTAAAAATAATACAATTCTTTAAGATTTGATGGATTAAAACTTTAAAAATTAATACTAAAAAGGAGCTTGCTTTAAATTAATTCAACTGTTTTTTCAAAAGATTTCTGAGAATTCGATAGAAGAAGTAGTAAAAATATATAATTGGCTAATTCTTTGGTTTGATATAATTAATTCTATAAAAAACAATAAATAATATTGTTTTGGATAACTTTCCATTTCAAATAATGATTTTAGAAAAGTAAAGGTTCAAATGTCTGATTCATATTATTTCGATGTTTTTGCAGAAATAAATAATATTCACAAGGATATTTAAATAAGCTCATTAAGAATTCCTGTAACTTTATTTAAGAATATTAAACAAGCTTCAAAAAGTTAATATTTTACTAAAGCTTATTTTAAAATAATTGAAGAATACATTTTTATGTCCGATGATAATAAGCGTTTTGAATTATAAAATCATTTCTTGTAAGAGCTAATACATTTGAGAAAATTAACTTTGTATTTTGAAAACGATAAAGTTGTTCAATTTAATTTATCAGGGTGCAAATAAATCACGTAGTTAAATTTAGAACTTTATTCTTAGAATGGAGCAGATGATTATGATTTAACTAATATTATAAAACAAATAGACTAAACTAGTATTAATAAAATTAAAATATTTTGTACAACATTTGATAGCAATTATTATGATTATAAGCCAAAGCTTACACCATTTTATAAACTCAAAAGACTTGTAAATATTAGTATAGAAGAAGACTAACTAGAGGATACCAGAAGTGAAAGGGATGGAAGTTATTCAGAATTTAGTGATGAAAATTTCTAATAAAATCTATTAAAATAAAATAGGTCTTTTTGATTGAAATAATTTCAAATAAAAATATTTCTAAAAACCAAAAAAACTATTTCATTTACGAATTTGGTAGAAAAAAAATGGTTTTAGAGAGCAAATTATTTTGAGAGTGTATTTTTTTCAAATATTTATTTGCATAATCAATATTAGTAATGAAAATTTTGTTTTAAATTACTTTCATAGCTTTCCTTAATTTTATTTATTTTCTTAATCACCTTTACAAAATTATTTTCTTTAAAATATATTGAAGACAACATGTAGAAATATCTCAAGATATTTTATTATCTTATCTTATGTTTTTAGTATCTCAGAAATACATTTTCTACAAGTAAAATATGAGGCAATAGCTTTTTTAATTTATTAGCTAATTTAATTATTTAATAGATATTTAGATATTTTGATCAGTATTCCTACTATTTGATTTTCAAGAGCTTTTCCTTCATTTTAAATATCATTAAATCTAACAACAGTTTACATTAGTGGATTTCGAATGATTTCAATATTCTCAATGATTTTTATACTATATCTTCTTAACTTTAATCATAATTTTTTGCTAAAAGTTATAAAAATATAAAAATGAAAAAAATAATTTATCTACAATAACTGGTATAAAATGTGAGAGAAAAAAAAAAAATATATATATATATATATATATATATATATATTAAAAAAATTACTAAAGATAAATTTTATAAATACTTTGTATTCATAGTCAAAAAATCTAAAAAATAAATAAAAAATAATTAAAATATTTAATTAAAAAAAATAATTGTCAACAAAATTTATTATTATTTCCTATTCAATACTTTTAGTTATTTCTTTAACTTCATTATATATTGCTTGTTTATCCTACTTAAAATTGAAGCAAATTTAAACTTAAAAAGTTTTTCTATCATTAAAATTATATTGAAAAGGAAAAATGATAAAAAGGAATACAATTCAAAAAAAAAGTAAGTGGAGGGAATTAAATAAAGAGAGTAGAAATGCTTAAGTGATAATATTTTATTAAATAACCTTTCATTGAATAAATTAATAATTAATTTTACCTCCAAAAATATAAAACTTTGAAAAAGTTTTTGATTTATCAATTTTTTGAAATTTAAT